>OLMO02000325.1:134342-158028 GCA_900291935.2 Cassiopea xamachana
ATGATGGTTTGATGAACAGACCGAAACATGTCTTGCAAATTGAAAAATATTGTCGTGTTTCTTCGAGTACTATCTGATATATATATATATATATATATATATATATATATATATATATATATATATATATATATATATATATATATATATATATATATATATATATATATATATATATATATATATATATATATATATATAAATTTATATACATATATATATATTTATATACATATCTTCTTGATGTTGTCTTGACTTTTGATTTTTATCTCATGTTATTTCAGATGGTGTTAGATGACATCCGAAACTGACATCTCTTTGCACGGTGAAGCCACTGCCGTTTCAATTCCAAGTAATTCACATGACAAAGGTAGGGTTGGAAATTCGTCGAACAATACTAGACATCTGACAGAATGATGTGGATATTCCTGGAATAACTATCATGGTAGTGCAATCAGAGAATTTTCAATCTTGTATTCTACTACTGTTTTCTGTACATCATTTTTCATAATATACATTACTATGGGAATTTTTGTGGTTCTATTTTCTGACTGATTCTATCTTCTGAGAAATTTTTCATGAATTGTCTCCAGAACTGCATTTAAAAGACATGACAATTGCATGATGACACATGAATTCTTCTGAAGTAGTGTTTGATGGACTATCACGTATTTTACTAAATAGATTTATGTAGTGGTTCGGTTTTAGGAGATTGGGGCTGTTAGTAGGGATAGTACCTCTGTACCTTGGGCAGCCACACCTTTGACTCCAGTTAATGGTGGCTCAAAGCATTGGTTCCCAATGCATGTCCTAGCTCGTACATGGCTCCAAGTAGTCACCTGTGCACGGTGGCAGCCATCTCCTGGCAAATGTCCTCGGCTGGATGGCCAAACTATACGGGCATGTCACACCCTCCAGCATGTGTGGCGAGATAGTAGCCTCCCAAAAACCGCTGTCAAAATGGCGTGAGGGAGGTGAGGTAGCCCCGGGAATTGCCTACCCCTAGTGCATGAAGACTTCTCTGGCGGATGAAGCAGAAGATCCAGCCTCTAATGGACAACGGTTCAGAAGGCAGTTAAGCAAAAGCAGGATGTACTGCATAGAGCGTATTTCAGGCATTTAAAGAAAGTACGGTCATGCATCAATCTATGCTTTGTGGGAAACGTCAAGGTGCTATCTAACAGACCTGATTTGCGGCTACCCACCATGGAAGAGGTTGAAATCTCACCATGTATGTTTTCATCGTTTACTATGATTCGTCATTCAAAAACTAATGTATGTAATGCGAGTGATGTTGAGCCCCCTGCGACAAGACACTTCGCTGTAAATAAGCACAGGGATGAGGCTCAGACTAGTGTCGTAGATGTGGAAATTGATGACGTGAAGTACCCAAAGCCCTCGGGACGGTTCTTTGCTGACACCTCCACATTGAAAACTCGAAATGAGTCGTTAAATATTTGTACATGGAATGTTAGAACTCTTTATCAGGCAGGAAAATTTGCAATTTAATAACTTAAAACTTGACATTCTTGGCATATCTGAAACCCACTGGTCAGGAAGTGGTATTATTCAAAGGGAAAATCACACTATAATATATTCGGGTGGAGAAGACAACTGTAAAGGAGTGGGTCTGATGTTTCATAAGAAAATAGCGAAATGTTTATTGGGATACTGGCCGATTAGTGAAAGAAATATTATGTGCAAAATCCAGGCGAAACCCTTTACTCATGTCATACTTCAATGCTATGCACCGACTGCGGATCAAAGCAATGATGAAATCGAAAAGTGTTACTCTGAAATTCAACTAGGCCTAAAGCAAACAAAATCAGATGATGTTGTATTTATCATTGGTGATCTGAATGCCAAACTTGGAAATATTGTATCGGAAAATGTTGGCAAATATGGACTAGGTATGTCAAATGAACATGGGGAGATGCTTGTGGAATTTTGTGAGAAAAATAATTTTACAGTCATGAACACATTCTTTAAGCACCCGAAACGCCGTCTGTATACGTGGAAAAGTCCAGGAGATGTAGTTTGAAACCAGATTGACTATATACTTGTAAAATCTAGAGTCAAAAACTGTGTTAGAAAATGTAGAACATACCCTGGTGCAGATATTGGTTCTGACTATAACCCTGTTATGGCTACTGTTAACATTAAATTGAAAATCCCTAATGTGACAAAAAGCCAACCTAAACTTGACGTGTCTGCTCTCAAATATCCACATATAAGAGAAGAATTTGCAGTCAAAGTAGAGAACAGATTTAACTCCCTGTTTGAAGAAGGTGAAGAGCAAGTCCCTGATAATCACAAAAGAATAGATCACAAATGGGAATGCCTGAAAACTGCTATCAATGAAGTTCAAGAAGCAATATTACCTAAACGAAATTGTAAAGCCAAACAAGTGTGGATGACTGATGACATTCTGGATCTTATGACTGAAAGGAAATCCAAAAAAGGTACTGATGCATATAAAATCCTGGAAGAAAAAATAAAGAAAAAGTGTAAGGAAGCCAAACAAGAATGGGCAAATAACAAATGTGCTAAAATTGAACAACTAGCTAATAAAAACCAAACAAAATGTATGTTTGACGAAATAAAGCAGTTTCATGGCAAAAGATTTTCATCAAGTGGATGCATCAAAGATAAAAATGGTGATGTGCTGTTTGAAGTAGACAAAATCATTGATAGGTGGAAGGAATACATCGAAGACTTGTTTTATGACAATCCAGCAGATAACCCTATTCAAGACTATCTTCAAGGTCCCAAACTTTTAAAATCTGAAATTGAGTCAGCTTTGAAACAGATGAGCAAAGGTAAAGCTGTCGGTGTGGACAACATATCGGCTGAAGCCCTTCAGGCTCTTGGTGATTTTGGAATTGAAAAATTGACAGAACTTTGCAATGATATGTATAAATCAGCCTACATAGCAGAAGATCTTAGAACATCAATATTTATTGTTCTTCCCAAGAAACCTGGAGCGACAGAATGTTCTGACCATCAAACCATCAGTCTTATGTGCCATGTTCTGAAACTTCTCCTGATCATCATATTGCGTCGAATTAGTGATAAAATAAACAAGAATGTTGGCCCTGAGCAAGCAGGGTTTAGAAAAGAGAGCAGTACGAGAGAGGGCATTTTCAATCTCAGGATGCTCATAGAAAAATACCTCGAAAAACAAAAAGATGTCTTTGCTTGTTTTATTGACTACTCCAAAGCGTTCGATACTGTCAAACACCACGAGCTTATCAAATCCTTGCAATCGACTGATATTGACGAAAATGATATAGCTGTTATTTCCAACCTTTACTGGCAGCAAAAGACTACCGTGAGAATAAACAACTCATTTTCGAACCCCTTAAATATAAAAAGAGGAGTCAGACAGGGCTGTGTTCTTTCCCCTGCATTATTTAATTTGTATACAGATATAATATTCAGACAGATAGAAGAACTACCAGGTCTAAAAATGGGAGGACTGAAAATAAACAATCTACGCTATGCTGATGACACGGTATTATTGGCTGAAAATGAGAAGAACTTACAGGAAATAGCTGAGAAGGTTAAAGTTGAGAGCGAAAAATTTGGTCTGCTAATGAATGAAAAAAAGACAAAGACAATGGTATTCACAAAGAGCTTAGATATCCCTAAAATCTCAATTATCATCAATGGGAAAATAATCAAACAAGTGTCCTCCTTTGCATACTTAGGCGCTCTAGTTACTGAAGACGGTAGATGTGAGAAGGAACTAGTTAGAAGAATTGCTAGTGCCAAAAGAAACTTTGCCAGCAAGTATAATATGCTCACAAATCATGATCTTTCCCTAAAATGAAGCTCCGACTTACCCAATGTTACATCTGGTCGTCCCTACTGTACGGGTGTGAGACCTGGTCTCTGACTCCTACTTTAGAGAAGAAACTTCGGTCGTTTGAAATGTGGACATACAGAAGGCTAGGAAGAATATCGTGGAAAGAAAGGAAAACAAATAAGGCAGTTCTAAATATGGCCTGAAATCGACTAGTCTGATGTCAAACGTTCGAATAAGAATTACTAGATATTATGGACACATCAGACGTCATAACAGCATACAAAAGTCATTAGTAGAGCGAATGGTTGAAGGTACAAGAGGACGCGGAAGGAAAAGAACCAACTGGGTAGATAATGTCACTAGATATGCTGGGATAGGCATCAATGATTGTGCAAGGAAGGCGATGGACAGGAAAAGGGTGGCGAATCGTAGTCTCCAACGTCATGGCCGACACAGAACAGCGGTAAAGGTAAAAGTGGTTTGGTATATGCGGCGTAATTATTTTTTCTATTTGTAGAAAGAAAAACTTACCTCTCATTTAAACAAGTCATTGGCACCTCTGTGTTCTCATCACTTAGATGATTTTTATGAGAAGTACAATGTAAGTGGTTTGTGTTATACCTAAATGTTGAGAGTTCATTGTCAAACAAGTTGAAAGCAGTTGAAACAGTCAAATATTAGCTTTGCTAGTCATGTTAGCTGTATGCATTCTCCTTGAAGATGCTACGGGGCTTTTTCCAAATTATGTTCTAGATTTGTTCGCTACCTGTCAGAGGTGTTATGTCCTCTACACTTGCCTATCGTTCTGCATAGGAGTTATTCATATTCCCCCTATTTTTATCACCATCCCTTCCCAAATTAATCGTAATGCTGAAGAACTCATGTCATTCAATGTATGTTTCCACGTTTGAATGTTCAGATTCAAGGACTGATCCGGGAGGCAAAATGCAACAAAAAGTCATCAACGCCTAAGAGGAAGCGATTTCTAGCTGAGGAAATCACGGTTGATGATGATCGTAGTAGTAAAACAACATCTAATTTATTCTCGTTTGGATATGTATATATATTATAGTCTTTTACTGACTAGTGTTGGACAACGACAAAAGCGTGTCAGTATGTCAAAAATGCTGCTGATTTTTCTTGCTGTATTAAAAATTAGTTAACAGTCATCTTCAGAATTTTTAGCAAAGATGATGAAATGTCGATGACCATGTCCACCTTTTGTTTGTCCACATGTGTTGTAAACGAGCTGCATATGAGTGTGTGTATAAGTAAGTCAAATGTTGTCAAGCAGCTCTGTGAATCATTCATCCTTGTACCAAGACTGACTGGTAGTCCTTAGAAGACTTTGCTTATTTCATCATTCTTTATACAGCAGCTCTGACTAGAATCGCACCGCTAGAGGTACTCAGTTCCACGACATTACCGATCCTCCTGTTGTCTTGTCCTTTGTAGATACCTCAGCAATGTATTTGTCATCTAGCCTTCTACTATTTTGCAACTAGAGAATCATTTGTGCCAGCAATATTTGTAACTAAATACTTCAAGCAGCGTACTCTTATTTTCTGATTTAGAAGTACTTTAGTATATACATAGTCATGTATAGACACCTTTTACCTCTAGATGACATATTTTACTATTTCATTAATGTTTCACATAGGCACTGACCTTTCATTTCTCAACAGGGGCTCAAGTAAAAAGGTTAGAAAAACCCCTACCATGAATGCACTTTGTACCTATATATTATGTATAATATATTTTATGGAAGATAACAAAAGCCATCCCAAAGAAACAGAACAGATATACAGATGCATGACAGAAATATACATGCATGACAGACATTTTTCATTTATGCTTCAAATAGGAGTTGACCTTTGATTTCTCACCTCATGTCATTCAAGTTATGTTTCCACATTTGAATGTTCAGATTCAAGGAAAGAAGGGGGAGGCACAATGCAACCAAAAGTCATCAACACCTAAGAAGAAGCGTTGTTTAGGTGAGGAAAACGCGGTTGATGATGATCGTAGGAGTAAAACAACATCTACTTTATTCTCATTTGCATATGCATATCTATATATATATATATATATATATATATATATATATATATATATATATATATATATATATATATATATATATATATATATATATATATATATATATATATATATATATATATATATATATATATATATATATATATATATAAATCAATTATATATCAATGATGTATCATTTTCATGTAATTTGAGAGGGCTCTGCCTGCACGTAGCATTGCCCAAGGGTGGCTAGAGCTCCCAAACCCCCACACAGTCAGCGCCCATGAGGCCTCATCTTCTACTGAGAGCTGTTCGTAACACTTACTTCATTGTGGAAAAATACTTCTATGTTCATTTAGTAGCCTAGCTATTAATGGTGGCAGACCTTCTAAACATCATTATTGTGTACAGGGAGCTCCAATACACACACAACGCCGCCATTGCAGACCAATGTCGTAAATCCAGATGACGACTTGGTGGATCTGAGTGGCTTGTTTGATGACGACTTTTCACTTCCTTCTTCTATGAAGAGCTACAACGATATTGAAATTGAAGAAGAAGGTGAAGAGGTTATTCCTAATGTGGTGAAATTCTAGGTGAGTTGTGACAGTGACAGAGTATTCTGTTATAGCCAGGTACTCATTGTCTTGCTGTGTTTTGATTTTACAGGTTTCTATCTATCTATCTATCTATGGGGATTTTTGGTTCTATTTTCTGACTGATTCTATTTTCTGAGACCTTTTCCATGAATTGTCTCCAGAATTGTGATTAAAAGATATGCCAATTGCATGATGACACATGAACTCCTTTGAAGTCACTACCTGTCAGATGTTTTATGTCCTCTACACTTGCCTATCGTTCTACATAGGAGTTCTTCATATTCCCCTAGTTTTATCACCATCCCTTCCCAAATTGATCGTAATGCTGAAGAACTCATGTCAGTCAATGTATGTTTCCACGTTTGACTGTTCAGATTCAAGGACCGACGCAGGAGGCTGGACCACAGTGTTAGAGAGATGATTGACAGATCAAAGGATGCCACTAAGCCTGATTGGCAGTAACAAAGACACTGCACAATGATTGACAGGTAATTAGCCAGCCTATATAAGAGCAAACCACAGTTCAAATGGTCAGTTAGTCTCACACCAAGCTACTATACACATGACCAGTGAGTAATACTTATTAAGCATAACTAGTTAGCGTATTCCGACATTACCATGGCAAATGTAATCAAATCAACTTGGGGTCTCTTGGAAGCCTTGGTGGAGGCAGTATTAGCAACGAGATACGCCACGACAGCACTTGCCATTGTGAGGGCTGTCAGGAGCATATCCTTGCTGACTTAGAGTTCACCATTGGAAGTGATCTTTTATGAAGACCAAAGACTTTGGAGTTAATGGTAATCGTGATGAAGGAGATGTTATTGTACTTGGCGATGATGATACTGATGATGATCTGGAGAGGGCATCTGATATCTTCGATATCGATGATGATCCACCCAACGATGATGGCTATTGTGATGATGGTGAGGGTGATGAAGATACTTACTCAGTATTCTCGCCAAAGCCCTGTACCATCGATGAGCAAAACAATGAGTTGGGACTCAACAATATCGAGAAGGAGGATACGCCTCCAATTTCAGTAGACGAGACGATCAACGACGCTTCTATTGAAGCGTCCAAAAAAGATGGGTTGGCAGTGCAAGAATGTGTGGAATTGGCGGATTCTATGATTGATGATGGTTTAACCAAGAGGGGAATGGATACCTTCATGGATGAAGAAAGATTTCGAGCTGCGAAGTATTGGAAAGAACAAATACAACACTACAAATGAAAAATGGTGTGTATGTGTAGAAAAATGACAAAAAATGCTGATGGTATCAAAGCCGCTAAAAGAAGGATGGACTATGATGCCTTCAAAATAAGCAGGCTAGGAGATCTTGTCATGACGAAAACAGAAGAGTGCAATGAGAAAGATAAAAAGATCTACCAATTTGCCAAAGAATCGATGGATTTCATAAGAGGGTGGTCATTTGAGGAAGCCAAGAGAAAGAACATGGTCGCTACACTTGAAAAACAACTTAAAGCCGAAAGAACACGCAACAATACACCAGAAGAAGAACTAATGAACACGCTCCAGCGGTTACATGTGTATACTAGTGCAATGCTGCTTCCCTGCTATTTGTTTTTATTAATTCTTATTTTATTCAATTTCATAATCATTTCATTATTTTGATTGTTTTGTTATTTTGCTGTTTATAAAACATATTGCTTTAACCTCCTCTTGAGGAGGAGGAACTAGGGAGAATGAAAATGGCAGATGCTAGAAAACACATGGTTGTTTTTCTATGAATTCATTCACTGTTGGGGATACAATATCTGGCAACGAGTAGCTCATTTCATCCACTAGCAATGAATCCACTTGCCAAAGCATCAGGCACACCCATTTTTGACCCAACTGGTCACAAGGGGAATCTCCTTCAGGCATTTCAAAACTATCTTGATTCGTGGGAAATGTGGTACGATGTAGCATGTCTATACGATCTCTCAGCCGACGCCAATGCAGCTCAACGTAACGAACATAAAGCAAAAGTATTCAGAATGTGTGCTTTTCAAGGTGAGAAACTTAAAAATGATTTAAAATCCGAATACAATCAGGATATTTCTGCCCTTAAATTGGCTAGTTTTGACGATATGATAACGAAAATTCAAAACCGTTACAGACCAACACAAAATCAGGTTCTGCTACATTATCAGTTTCACCAGCTCAAACAGCACCCTGGTGAAAAAATAGATGCCTTTATCAATAGAGTGCAATTACATGCTGACCAATGTGCCTTCAAATGTCAAAATCAGGGCTGCACTGATAAGAATGCAATACATAATTCTCTAATCAGAGACCAAATACTGATAGGCACAAACATGCCTTTGCTACGCACTACTGCCCTTGATAAAGAGCACGACCTACAAGCTTTAATAAGCCATGCCAGAAAACTTGAAGCAACTGAAGAAGCAACTAAACTCATTGATGGGGATGCCCCAACTTCATCCATTGCTATTAATAGCATTTAAAATGATAGTTCTCTCTATGCTGAGGCCAATAAAATTGGTAAACAGGGGGGAAAGTATTCCCAAAATTTTCAAAGAAGCAAAGTCAAGCTGACCCAGTAAGACCAACAACAGGCTCTAATAAAATTCTCTGTTGTGCTGGGTGTGGAAGGAATAATTGTGATAGAGGCAGTAAATGCATTGCAAGAACTGCTTTTTGCAACGCTTGTGGAAGGAAAGGCCATTTATCAACAGTCTGTTTGTCAACAAAAGGGGAAATATCAACAGTATCAGCCATAAATGCTACCCCTCCAAAACAAATCCACACCATCACTGAATCTCCAAGGAAAGCAAATTTATCTATTGGTCAACATCAAATTGAAGCTCTTATTGATACAGGTGCCGAGGTTAACATCCTCCTTGAACATGAGGTCCCATCATACATCAAAAGAATTTTCCAAACACCCATTACTCTACAGCCCTATGGCAGCAAAATCATTACCCCCAAAGGCCAAATTACACTAGATACCACATGGGACAATAACACAAAAAAGCAACATGGATTGTTGTTGATAAGATATATCTCAAAGGAAACCCATCTAATCTTTTGTCCTGCAAGCTAGCTGAACCACTAGGAATCCTCACCTTTCACAGCCCACAAAGCAGCATTCATGCCATCTCTACACAAAATACTGCATTCCAATCCCTGCAAAAAGCTGTTACCCCAGACATAGCAGACATACTTTCCAAGTACTCCCCTGTTTTTCATGGTCTTGGAAAACTCAATGCTAATCCTGTCACACTCCACCTAGATCCAGATGCCAAGCCCGTCATTCAGCCTCCACAGCATATACCTTTTCATCTACAGCAAGAATTTAACAAAGTCATTGCAAGCATGGAACAAGAGGATGTCATTGAACAACATTATGGCCCTGTCACATGGCTCTCTAATCCTGTGCTTGTTCCTAAACCAGATGGGGGAATACGAATCACAGTCGACCTTCATAGTCTGAACAAAGCCCTCAAAAACCCTCATCTGCCCATCCCACGGGTAGAAGACATTATGCCTATGTTCAATGGGAAGTCAACTTTTACCAAACTTGACATAAAAACAGCTTTCCACCAACTTGAACTATCCAGTGAATCACGTCCCCTTACAGTCTTCCGTACTAGAGACCGACTTATGCGATATAAGCGACTCACAATGGGAACACTGCCCAGCTTCAGGGGAACTTAACAAGCGACTCCGTCCTATATTAGCAAGCATTCCTAACGCTGCAACAATACAAGATGATATTGTTATTGCAGCACCAGATATTGAAAGTCACAACAAAGAACTGGCAGACATTCTTGAAGCGCTTCACTTAGCAGGCCTAACTGTTAGTCCACAAAAATGCATTATTGCATCTCAAGAAATCCCTTTCTGGGGATTCCAAGTCAGCACAGATGGAATCAAGCCCAATCCCCAAAAGGCAAAGCCAGTGCAAAATGCAGGAAGATGTGAAACAAAGGACAAACTCAGGTCATTTCTTTGCATGATCAGATCTAATGGACAATTTATACCAGACCTTGCGACTGCTACTGCAAGCCTCCGAGACCTAACCAAGGAATCTTCAAACTTTCAATGGTCTGATCAGCATGAAAGAGAATTTTAACATGTCAAACAAGCCTTCCATAAAGACATTCTACTTCAACACTTTGACACTACCAAGCCAACCTTTATTTTTGTAGATGTGCACCAAACCGGGTTATCTGCAATTCTTACCCAAGGAGTTCATTTGCATCTATATACAACAATTTTGGAAACCCGAAGGAGCACAAAGCGGACAATGTCCCTCCATTTAACAGCAAAGACTTCAAAGATTTCTCAGACCAAAGAGAAATTTACACAAAGCATTCATACCCATACCATCCCCAAGGTAATGAAGCTGAATGCTTCATGAAGCCCTTAGGGAAAGCCATAAAAATTGCATTGGATACACAGAAACCAGTGCAACAAGCTATTGATGACCTCTTGACTGACTATCGCTCTACACCACATGGGGCAACAGGGATTGCTCCAGGTGATATGCTACTACGTGGAGGTTATCGTTCTGGCATCATATCTACAAGAAAGCCCCCTACAAATAGCAGTATTGAGGAAGCAAGACAATGGGACAAAAAACGGAAAGATAGGAATAATAGCACAGTACATTCCTCCTGATGGAGACAGTACCCTACAATATCTCAAGGCAATGAAGTTCTTATTTTGTGCTCTGGTGATAAAGGAAAGTTCCAATCTCGCTATGAACAAATACCTTACACAGTTATTGATATACAAGGAACGCGATATGAACTCCTTGCAAGTGACCCCAAGCACCGAAAACAGCCAATCTTCCAGCATGCCTCCCAAATAAAACTGTATCAGGAACCAGTGTTGCCATTCCCAGAATTACCTAGCAAATCTGCCTCAACAGAATCAATGCATTTTAAAGACACCTGCCTGCCATATAAAGAATGGAGATGGATTGACAAAAAAGAATACGGGCCACTCACTGGAAATTCGGCAACAGCCAGCAATACCTCAATAGAGGATAGCATGACAAACAACATTCCAGAGGTTGAAATGAATCAAGAACCAAGCATCACATTCTGTAATACAGTTGAAGAACACATAGAGGAAAGAAGAAGAGGCAAACACAAACAAAGAGAAAAAAGAATACTTAAAACAAACACTTCTATTTCTATGGACAACAGGGGTGATATTGCAATGCTGCTTCCCTGCTATTTGTTTTTATTAATTCTTGTTTTATTCAATTTCATTATCATTTCATTATTTTGATTGTTTTGTTATTTTGCTGTTTATCAAACATATTGCTTTAACCTCCTCTTGAGGAGGAGGGACTAGGGAGAATGAAAATGGCGGATGCTAGAAAACGCATGGTTGTTTTTCTATGAATTCATTCACTGTTGGGGATACAATATATATGAGACGCTTGATCCCTCGTGTGATGAGAAAAGCTAGAAGACGCATCACTCAGAGTGTCGATGGATATGAGTCTACTGTTACATGCGGTAGCAGCAGTGAAACGGAATTTGAAGATGAAGACTCACAAATAAACTTGCTAGTTAAACTTATGGACTATGATGATTACGTTTTTCTTATGTTGCTTACGTGCTTGCTTGTTTTCCTTGTTTGTTTTGTTGATTATCATACTACGTTTTTACTTTTACTACTTTACATCTTATTTTTACTTGCCTAAATCTCAAATACGCTCTGTGTGTGCATATGAGCCAAATACACCTCACCAACAGGAGTCATTGACGCGGAGTCAGTGACGCGGAAGTCAATGACAGGCCATTTTTCACTAGGTTATTTTCAACCATTGGTTATTTGAGCACGGTAAATCAAGAGTGTGTTGAAACCTTACGCCAGTGGATAATCAAAGAAGCAGAATTCCAAACAGTGGTAGCAGAAACACTTAAAGGATTGGGATCTAGACAGAACGATTCACACTCATTCTTTGGTCCAAGCCAAGAAGACGGCAGGAGAGGTCAAGTTGTGTGTCGAGTATGCAAGACAAAGAATCACCCGCTCTGGTGTTGCAATGACTTCAAGAAAAAAAGCCCTGCAGAACACTGGCATGTGGCAAAACGTCTTGCCTCGTGCAATCATAGAGGTGTTGATTGTACTTACAGCAGAATTTGTGGCATCAACGGTTGCCAAGAGAGTCACAATAGGCTTCTGCACTCAGATAGCAGCAGAGGATACAAAAGAGAAGAGAGAAACAACAGTGGCCTGCCTAATGACCAACAACCAACATTGTCTGGTACGGAGGGGGAGCAGAAAACAACCACAGAGCACTCACAGACTACAACAATGGAAACATCAATAAAGGAAGCTCACTTTGTAGCTTTGTGCACAATTCCAGTGGTTGTAAAGAAAGGAAAACGGCAGTTGGTGATAAATGCAATGTTAGATGATGGTAGCACTACATCATACATCAACAGTGATGTAGCATCTCAGCTTGGCCTACAAGGAAAAGTCTGCAGTGTCACAGTTAAGGTGGTGAATGGGCAAGAAAGTGCATTTCAGACAATGCCAGTGGAGTTCAAGCTGAGCAGTTTGGATGGGAGGACAAATGTTGAAATGTCAGCCTTTACTACAAGACAAGTAACAGGAGATCTTCATCCTATCAACTGGAGGGCAGAGTCAAGAAGATGGAAGCATTTGAGAGGTATAAATGTTCCTAATATTGGTCCACATCCAATTATCGACAAGTTGATAGGGATAGACTATGCAGACTCACATTATTCACTGAAAGATGTCCAAGGAGCTCCAGGACAACCAATGTCAAGGCTGACACCACTAGGATGGACATGCATTGCTGGGCATAATGGAGAATGCTCCACCAACTTCAAGTTAGCATTCTTCATATCATGCAAGGAAAATAATCGTAACTGCACCCTGCACAGATTCTGGGAACTCGAGAGCTTAGGAACACCATTGGAACAAACCTTACTCAAAAGATGAGAATGATGCATTGACAAAGGTGGAAAAGTCAATGTAGTTTAAGGATGGCCGGTATCAGGTTTCAATTCCATGGAAAGAGGATCCTAAACACTTGCCAGACAACTATGTACACAACTGAAGCGTATTTGAAACAAGATCACGTGCTGCCACCCTCTATATAAAACAGACAAGCGCATTCCATTGATTACGACACCACAGCAGCGTATTTCACTAGTAGACAATGGTAAGCGTATTCCAAAGGTCAATCGACAATAGTAAGGGTATTCCAAGGATCAATCCTACAAAATAAACAACATACTGTCAATCATGCTATCGCAAAGTGCTATAACTTGAGATACGCACATTGCTGTGGTCATTCAGTCATCGAATTGACTACTACTAAAAGAAGTACATGTCTTTTCAGAAGAAGAAGATGGAAGACAGCAGCAAAGATCAGAAATATCAATCTCACACACCACCACTACCTCTGCCAGGCCTTAAAAATACACTGGGATTATCTGACAAGTTAATTGCATATTTGCAGCAGATAGAACCATCAGAGGAGGAAAAGCAACACGTATTACCATTCACAATACAAACACGTAAGTAGAGTAATTTTGGTCGTTTTGGCTACCTGCTCTGCAGAGGTATGAAATGTGTCTTATGTTGATCCTTTTCCAACCATCAAAATATTACCACCTTAGTATTTGCCCAGCTTAAGGAGGCCCATCTGTTGTGATCCAGGTGGAAGTTAAGATGGTGAATAGTAGAAATTCTCGGATAGAAGTAAGAGAAAGGCCTGAGCTTGGCCTCAGTAGAGAGGCTTTACGTGAGTTTTTCCAGGCAACAGAGGAAAACGAATGCTCACGGAGTAGTGCAGTTGAAGACAGAGATAGCAATAAAAAACAAATTGGTAGTATTCTAGGACCTCATGACGGGTTGCCTAGTTATTCTCGCTTTGACATAACACCTAATATATGCAGGAGAAGAAGACCTAGAGGACGTCCAAGGAACTTACAGTGTCATAGATTCATATCGGAGCCAACAGCAGATAACAAGCCAGCTCAACTGCCTGAAGTCCAAAATGAAGAAGTAGCGAGATATGTACACGACCAAGAAGGTAGATTTTTAGCGTCTATATTCATAATCTTACTGATAGATTATGAAATTGGCAATTAGCTGTTTAGGTGATAATATAGTTTGCTTGAAGCTTGCGACGTTCATAGTCATGTCGTTAGATCAGTTGGTATATTGAAGATAGCTAAATTCTTGTCCTACTACACAAAGTAGTTTACCATCATTTGACTGATGCATATAGATTTCAGAACTTAATTTTAATTTTGCACCCATATATTAAACATTGCTACTTTGTCAGTTTAAAGAGCTAAATAGGCACTTTTTTGCTATTTTAGATGATAGATTAGGATTAGCAATTACTATTTTATGGTAGCTTCTACTAGTTATTATATACCACCCATTGGTAGAGAGATTTACATCAATAGACAAGACTTGAAAGGACTTCCTAATGCAGTATGTAATGTAAAGCCCAACAACACACTTCTATTTATATATTTATTACTTTATATCTTGAAAATTAACAGATGTTGCTGATTCTGTAAGTGACCATGACTTGCAGGTACCAACAGAAAATGACAAAGTAAGTGAGAACACAGAATATAGATTTATGATTTTGATAGTTTAGAGTTGCAAAAAATGAAATTTGATGATATGGAAGATGAAATGTAAGGTATAAAGTGTATATATTGTGCCTACAATAGTTTGCAGAATTGCTCCTTTGTGGTATGGCTGTGAGTGAACATTAAGAAGTTGTAACCAGTGTTTTCATGATGTTAAATTTCAACCTTGTTGATATGTCTTATCTAATCTGCTTAGCATTTATATTGATAATGTAGTCATTTCATGGACACTAGCTTTATTAACTACCATATATGCTCACCATTTTTGTTTGAAGGATGAAGTACAACTTTCTTACCTTTTCCAAGTGCTAAAACAAAGTCATTTGACATACTTCATGACAATACAGATTTCTTAGTGCAGGATTTTGATTCCCAAAGACAGACATTGAAGGTTAGCTATTGAACTGTCAATTGTTAGAGTATTGTATGTACAGTGCAATAATCTCATTCACACGGCACACTACTTTGTTCTGATTCACATGATTTTGCTTCTAATGTCAAATCATTAACATCATGTATAATAGGCTTATTGTCATGGAATTGAGAGTATTTACATATGACACTGCTACACACACTGCTATACATGGTATTCCAGCACTTATCATTGACTTCCTTGTGCATTTTTTTAAGCTTCAAAAGTAGTGTTGTCTCAAGGGTACCAATCAAGTTCACTAATGGATTGTATTGGGTGTATATGTGTGATTGTCATCAAGGTCATTGTGATTTTGTTAGAGCGTTAAGCACAGATCTACCTCATAGCTTTGAAGGTGAGTTTTGAAATGGAAATATCTGTAAATAGGAACAACATTGTAATTGTTGCTTTGATCATAGTATTTTGCATAGGATTCTTTTCTGCCATGTGTATTGTTAGAAAATGCAAAGCATTGTTGCATATATATTTTACAAGGCCTCTGTTGATAGCAACAATACCAGCACTTGGTGTAATGAGAACACACAATTCTAGATATGGAAGTGAGATTGTGGGTTCAAGTCCCACAGTGCTTGTTGTTATCAACAGATTAATTAACAGAAGAATGACAGTGTATTCATGCTTTCAGTTTCAAGTATTAATTTGCCCATTTGCATGGCCAATGCAGATAAACTGAGTCACCCTAATGATTTTCTAGACTGTAAAGAACTTATGTCAGAGAAGTGTCTAGACTGTCTGCATATAACAACATGCACAAAAATCTTGGATAATTGGGGATTAGTGAATGAAGTTGCAGTGTCCCAAATAGATGATGGTGATATGTACTTTTAGCTGCTACAGGTATATGGGAATTGAAAGTCATTAGAATGAAATGCATGTCACTGACTGAAAATCAATGAACATCCAATATCCTGTTGTCATAGTGGAATGAATTTTGTGAGGAAAGTAGTGATATACTAGAGTGTGTCAAAGAACCAAGCGAAAACTTCAAGGTGAAGTATATTGGAATGCAGGACTAATATTTATTAGGGAAACTAATTGAAACCAATTTAATGGATTTATTGTTTTGTGTTATTCATCAACACTCTATAGATGATTGATAAAGAAGTTTGAAAAACAGATATTTGCAATAACCAGCCCCGTATTTAGTCCAGAAGAATGTGAGCTTTGTCTGAATTATGATTTCCAATTGTCCATGAATATCTACTTACATTTTCACTCATTTTGTAGATATTCTTGCTGACCATTGGTATCACCAGGTAATTTCATTTGTCTTGCACACAGGTATGCAATAAGCATTTCATAAGATAGGACCACAGAATAGAGAGTATCACCAGAAGGCCAACTCTTGCTCACTTCCGTTATCTTCATGTGAAAGAGGCTCATAGTCAAAACGCGGTTTAGGAAACCACAAGTTAGTTTTCCTACAGCGAGTGACTGGACAACGCTTGTTTTGCTCTAGTATTCACGATGTAATGGAGAAACAATCCAAAAACATTGCTACTGTGCAGCAATTACGTGCTCAAATACAAATGTTACCCACCCGGAGCTACCTTTTCATAGGTTTCCTTCTATCCCGGATCGGTGAGTAGTCATGGCCGTCAACAGTGAACTAGGTGTTGACTATAGCATGCAAGCACTAATCTCCAACAATTCAATTATTTTGAGTAGCTTATTACACAGGTGATTGATGCAGTGATATGTAACCAAAATCTAACAGCAATTGCTTACATCGTTGGCATCAGTGTAGAAGTAAATTGATAGCCTGTGATGATCTTTTCTTGTCAAACTAGGTGCCAAGGAATTGACCAAGGAAATGATAGCTTTAGTACTTCACTGATATTTGCCTTATTTAAACAGTTTGCCACTTCCAAGTCAATTACCAAGTGTTGGGGCTTGCCCCCTCACATCATAGCTAAGGGATTGCACCCTGCACCCCATTTTCTATGCCACTGCATACAAGTGATACAGGTTATTGAAACCAAAATAGTTGTGAAATACATCCATAAAAATGCCAAACAAAATGAACCTCAATATTGTTGCATACAGTATCCTTTGCCATCCATCTGAACACAAAGTGTTCTAGTTGCAGAGAATGGGTTCAAAATTGCCGCAGAGCTGATCTCATGAATAAAACTCCTGAGTATCTGAGTAAAAAGTGCTCCATTTGTTCCTTACATTTTGAGCAACAATTTCTTTCAAAGTTTTGCAATCAAAGGAGAAGACTATCCAAAGATGCAAAGCCCACCTTATTTGATGTGCCAAATCCTCCACCACTGATTACTACCACTAGAAAGAGAACTGTTTGGCCAGACTACTCCGGGGAAGGTATTTTAAATAATTATCTTGTTCATATCATAATACCAATAAATAACTGACAATGGGTAACTGGGTAATTTCTGTTCATATGTGAAGCTATTGTAAGTAATATGGCATATAAAGCAACTTGTGAACATGAAAAGAGAGAGAGAGATGCACAAAACTAGATCAAATGAAAACCATTTTAAAACATGCAGAATTCTAAGATTGTCAGTAACCCATTTAATACTATCCCTCCTAGTATGTGCTGCTAAAAAGAGGAAGTGTAATGAAGAAACTGAAGATACAGTCCATAATGATAAAGGTAGAGAAAAACAATTTATGATTAAGATATATATGAATAAAGGTATAAGCAACTGTTTGACATCTGAACTCAAGCAACATAATAAGCATTGAAAATTTGGGGGTCACATGCATTCAGGGGTACCCCAACAAAGAAAAAATGGCAAACTTTTGAGCTAAAATGAACTGCAAAGAGGCGGCAGCCAATGTACTATAAAATTAAAATTTTTACATACAATGCTCTTTTTCAAACTAATGGTCAGATAAGTACTTCTACATTTACTGGAAACAACTAAGCAAAATATAAGAAGTGTGCTTATTAGTTGTATCTCTTTCAGATAATATCATGCAAGATGAAGAACTTGCGGTCCCTGCAGATAGCTGTGAAACGACTGGAGAACGTGAAGGGGCCACTGGGGATAAGTCATCTCAAACCACTCCAAACTTGTCCCAAAATACACCCCGGAAAAAATGCTACGTAAGTTGCTTCAGAGGAAACGAAGGGAAATTTCCACATTGAAATCAATACAATGTGCAAACTTAATATCTGGCACAAAAAGCAAATTAGACAATGCTAATACAGCATTTCAACTATTAAAAGGGGTCATATCCCAAAGCTTTCTAGACTTTCTTCAAAAGCAAGTCACCCTTTCTGGTAATAGAAAGAAAGGAAGAAGATATGATAATGCTTTTAAGGCTTGGGCTCTAACTCTTTATCATATTCGTGGCAAAGCATACAGATTTCTTGAAAAGTTACTAAGCCTGCCATCCAAGTCAACTCTAAAAAAGCTTGTGTCTAGACTTGCTTCAAATTCTGGCTTTACAGAAAAGTCTATTTTTGTCCTAAAGCAAAGGGTTCAAGTCATGTCTGAAAGTGCCAAGATATGCACCTTAATAATGGATGAAATGTCTTTAAAATCACATCTTTTTTATGACATATCTTCTGACTCCATTATTGGTTTTGAGAGTTTTGGGGAGGGCAAGACATCCAATCTTGTTGCCAATTCAGCTCTTGTTCTCATGGCTCGAGGCATTCTCAGCAATTGGAAACAGCCAGTAGCGTTCTTTACAGTCAATGAAGCATGCAATAGTGAAAAGGTGAAGGACATTGTTGATGAAGCTCTTCTTCAACTAGAATTAATTGGATTAAAGGTTGTTGCACTTGTGAGTGATCAAGGTTCAAATTTTTTAAAGTTCTATGAAACAATGAGGGTTACTGAAGACAAGCCATACTTAGAAATGCATGGGAAACAGTATTTCACTATATTTGACCCACCACATTTGTTAAAATCAATTAGACATAATGTAATGAGGTACCAGTTTCTTTTTGATGGCAAAACAGCAACATGGTCTGACATTAAGGCATTTTTCAAAAAAGAAGAAACACTTGCAATAAGGACAGCTCCAAAGTTAACACACAGGCATATTTCGCCTCCTCCCTTTGGAAAAATGAAAGTTAAACTGGCAACGCAAGTGTTTAGTCACTCAGTTTCAGCTGGCATCTATACATATACTACACTTGGAGGATTGCATGCTGACGCCATAGGCACTGCACAACTTCTAGCCAAATTTGACAAAATTTTTGACTGCTGCAACTCCCTCAGCTTCAAGGATGGAAAGATTTGCCGGAGACCTTTGACAGCTTCATCTCCACATCTTAAAGAAATAGAAGAGGGGATTGAATTTATTAAGTCAATTAAAGTGATAGACAGTGGGACAGGAGAAGATCGGACAAGCCAGTTGAAATGTTTGAAAGGATGGTGCATAACACTAAAATCAATATATGACCTTTGGCATAAGCTACAAAGAGAGCATCAAATTTCCTTCCTTTGCACTAGACAACTTAATCAAGATCCTTTAGAAAATTTTTTTGGTTCCATCAGGTAACAGGGTGGGAATTCTGATAACCCCACTCCAGTTCAGTTTAGGAGGGCATATCAAAAACTATTTCACACAAACCTTTTGACAGTGTCCTCTACAAACTGTGAGAGAGATGACAATGTGCCACTTTTACACCTTTCCAATATACAGGATATTCCTGATATTCATCAAGAAAATATTGGGCCACTAAGGATCGTATCCACTGAATACACGAATGAGTACTTGGAAAACAGAATTTTCAAGGACAATGCCATGGCATATGTAGCAGGGTACTTGCTGAGGAAAGCCTATGAGCTCCATAAATGCGATGAGTGTGTACATCTGTGTAGTGAAAACAGTCTAACTGCCAACAACACCTTTCTCTTGTTCAAAGCATATGACACAGGTTCCAGTGCATATTCAGGGCTAACTGTACCTTCTGATGAAATGCTGTCATATGTAAACAAGTTGGAAGATGCCTTTATTTCATTTTTTGATAAACTTGAAAAATCAAAGGGCATTGGCAGAGATTTGCTAGAGCTTCTTGGCAAAATAGAATTAGATATCCCATGTAAAGAGTTCAACAGAGTATTTCTCATAAGACTCTTTGTTAGGATGAGGATATGTTACTGCCTCAAATATGTTAACAGAGAACTTGTGACTACAAAAAGAAAGAACAGAAAATATATTAAGCTTGTGCATCTTTAATCAACGAGGAGTGATAACATTTGAATGAGATAAATGGGATCTTTACTATTATGGCTTGATGTAGCAAAATGATTGAAACAAAACTGTTCATATAATATTGCCTGTGGTTGTAGACATTAGTATAATGTAAATTTTCCCTACAAAATAAGCAATAACTTGAAATCAACTAGAGGAAGAAGCAATTGAAAAACCTTCGATACCTTTTCCGCACAAGCTCCTCACTGGTGTGTTGCAGATAAGGTCAGTTGTTAATTTAGAACCATTTAATTCACATGTAAGATGTTCATCCTTTCAGTGTTACAGCTTCATGTTCACTTTCTCAAAATAGATTCTGATAGAGCGGTGTACATAAGTATTCATTTCCACCGGTATATTAGACATATAATTCGCCTTTTGACGGTTTTCCAAAGAATTACTCTACATATTTGGCTATAGTTCATCCACAACAGTAAAGCGTGCCTTGGCTGGCCATCACCATTAAACCATGACCTTGGCATGAAAATGAGTCTAAGGCAGACCCAAGCATTCTTTCCCTTAGATATCCATGATCACAAACGTCAAAGGCACCGACATAGAGTTGGCCTTCTGGTGATACTCTCTATTCTGTGATAGGACCGTCTGTTGTTAATAGATCAAGAAAACACAAATGTACCAATGGGATACTTCTGTGAGCATATCAGTGGTTCACATTCATTGAATGAAAAGATAAGGGTGCTTGTTGATATGTGTATGCAAAATGCTTGATTTGCAGTTATATAGGATCTGTTTTAGTACAATTTTTCTAGCAGATAATGCAGTGTGTGCCTGCAATGCTTACTTGTATGGGTATATACTCTCTGTGTTATTTCAACAGGGAAGTGTTTCCTTCATTCAGCTTCCTTTTGCCAAGAAATCTGCACTAGTTGTAAAGCCACCAATGAAGAGATTTGGAATTGTTAGCATAGATAATAACGGATTTAGATGTTTATCCTGTAACGAAATTTGCTATTCTTGTCACCATGTCTGCTGCCTGCAAAGTTATTTGGAGTTAAACACTTCTGGCATTCCTGACTTTTTGATAGAAAATGTAGTAACGAAGCGTGTAGGAAAACGCAGAATTATGATGGCAGTGTAAAGGGAATTCTAAATATGGGAGACTTCCTCGTGGGACATGATGCCCTAAGAGATTATATACATAATTTTGTCACTGGAAATAGGTATGCTCTTCATTTCTCTACAACAGATTATACATAGGTTGTATAGTCAAGGCTGTTGCTTCATATTCCTAACATGCAATTATCGTAGAATTTGCTACCTCATCATATATCACATATTTTAGGTTCAATAAACACAGTTGAAAGCGACCTATTTCAGGACGAACTCAGCAACAACTTCTCACATTCTTAGAAATAAGTTGTTGATGGAACACTATATTGTTTAGTCCTACAACATTTTAATACTAGAAATTGGAAGAACTTTGTTATCAATCTCTCACTAACTATCACCACTAAGTGCAACTTATTTTTGTGCCAGTAGCTGTTGATGCTTGCGCTTCTTATGTGGCTTTCTTTTCTTTCACAAAAATTTCTTGTCAGTAAAAGTATTGAAGTTGAGTATTTCTTGTAGCCAAAGTCTTGTCAGTTATTTAGAAATATGGAATAGCAATTTGATGAATGCTGGGTTTGAAGAACAATACTTGTTGAGTTATACTCAGTGGAGAATGTCTTGGTATGCTTTCCTGCTTCTTTTACATGTAGGTCTTGATGTTGCATTTACATGTTCCAAGTGCGGTCAATATCCTAAGATTATCCTTTGTGATGCAACGTCACTGGTATTTCGCAAGGTGTATGCAAACCAGTTGGATTTTGGAGACCAAGTTGAGCAAGCAGTGAAGCTGAGAGGGAGATAAGTATAATTTAGACCTCAATAGAGTTTATCATTAATACAAATCTAAAAGTAATGCAATGTGAAAACTGAATGCTGTACGTGAAGAAGGGGCCGTTAAAAATTGCATAGTTATCCCTGTAAAACGAAATTGTACAAAAGTTTTCCTTTCCTATTGTATTTTACAGAAATATGTCCTATGCCTTGACAGCTTTCCACGGTGACTATACATCTACATTTGAAGAAGTACTAGTAAAATCGGAGGACATAACAGTCCATTATAGTAACTTGCAAATGCTATTGATGGAAAGTATAAATGCACCAATAACATTACATTATATGCCGAAATTGAAAACTTCATATGGACAAAGCACGCTATCTTTTAGACGTAGTATTCTGTCAAGAGGCATAAATTTGGCTCAAAATGTAGAGGTTGAAAACAATGATCAAAAACTGGAAGGGAAAAATGTTCCTATACTCAATATAAATACAAGGAATTGTAATTAAACAGTTGGTTCATATTTGTTTATTTTGAACTGTGATTTCTACCAACTGTCGATAAGCAAATGCTGTATAGCTACGCCACCCTAACTTCATGCTATTGGCTGCACAAAATATTCATCTACACTACTTACACGTGTCTCAAAACATGCATAAGTAGAGACAAAAATTTTCTACATTCTTTCTCAGACACTAGCGCTCTTATCACATGTACATGAAGGAGACATTTGCGGCTCATGACATTGTCAGGTAGGAGAGTGCACAAAATTATTGAAGAGTACATGACAAATGAAGATAGACTCGTAACAGACCCGTTCCCTATAGAACGGTCTTCTAGGACAAATGGCCCTGGCAAAAGCCTCATGGGAATATAATCCATGAGAATTATTGGCAGTAACACCCATACAATAGGCATAACTTTCGTCAAATCCCCAATACCTAAATGGGGAGGGCAGGGCTCTAATCCTTCCCTCATCAAAGGATATAACAGTAGCCCAAATACTTGTAACAACCGTAATCCCTGGTCAACCAACAATTCCAACACGACGTAGTTACAAAGCTTCTCCTATAGTCCAATTTCTGGGCCAGTCCAAAATTACGTACGCTCAATATTCATAGACTTTCACCCCCTCCTCC
>OLMO02000325.1:169719-201415 GCA_900291935.2 Cassiopea xamachana
CACAGCAGAGTGTGGAAACTACCGAGGGATAAAATTACTGGAGCATGCCATGAAGATGTATGAGCGAATTTTAGACAAGCGATTGAAGAAGCAGATAGCCATAGATGAAATGCAGTTTGGCTTTATGCCAGGAAAAGGGACAACTGACCCAATGTTCATTGCACGACAAGTGCAGGAAAAGAACCTGGAAGGAAACGAGTCCCTTTATGTGGCGTTTGTTGATCTTGAAAAAGCCTACGACAGAGTGCCAAGGGACCTGGTAAGCTGGTGCCTTAGAAAAAGGGGTGTCATGGAGAAGCTTGTCAGAGTTGTCGCAAGTCTGTATCAGCATTGTTACACCAAGGTACGGTGCGGAGCTGGAGAATCAGAACCCTTCGCGGTCCAGGTAGGACTGCACCAGGGATCAGCCCTAAGCCCCTTTCTCTTTGCTGTGGTCATTGACACCATCTCGTCGGAAGTCAGGAATGGACTACCCCAGGAACTGCTGTATGCAGATGACTTGGCAATTATGGCGAAGACCAAGGAAGAGCTACAAGAAAGGGTGCACAGATGGCAGAGGACATTGGAAGCGAAAGGTTTGAAGGTGAACAGTAAGAAGACAGAAGTAATGGTATCGAACAAAGTAACACCAGAGCAAGTAGATATTGAGGATGTACACGGGAAAAAACTGGAACAAGTTGAGAAATTCTGTTACCTGGGCTCGACAATTGAACAAGGGGGAGGCTGCCACGAAGAAATAAGAGCGAGAGTTAAGAGAGCATGGATGAAGTGGAGGGAAGTAAGTGGAATAGTATGTGACAAGAAGATGCCACTGAAGCTCAAGATCAAGATATACAGTAGCGTAATCCAGCCAGTGTTGCTGTATGGCCTAGAGGTGCTGCCCCTGAAGAGAGTTGACGAGAGAATATTGGAAAGTGTAGAGATGAGGATGCTGAGATGGATTGGTGGAATATCCTTGCACGAGCACAGGACAAATGATGACATACGACGGTTCATGAAAGTCACAAAGATCACCCTGAGAGCGAGAGAAGCACGATTAAGGTGGCATGGACATGTAATGAGGAGAAGACCAGAGGAACACTTGAAATCTGTTTGGTTGGCCAAAGTAACGGGAAGGAGAAGCAGAGGTAGACAGAAGCTGAGATTGAGGGATGTGATCAACAGAGACATGAAGGAAGTGGGAGCAAAGGAAAACGAGTGGGAGGACCGAACGAAGTGGAGGAAGCGGTGTCGAGCGGCCGACCTGGCTGGCGCTGGATAAAAGGCCGAAGACAAAGACATTAAGTATTGCAAATTCTCATTTTCGCATTATAAAATCGATCTATGAGTTAAAACATTAGTTTATACTAAAACAAGATGAAAAGTTTCACATTATTTTCCCTCTTAGCGCGCCATTGGTTACAAACGGTAGAAGCAACAAATAATCAAATAAATAAAATAAATAAATAAATAAATACATGTAGTTCAGAAATAAGCATTTCAGTGGTTACAAGGTTAATGACATTAAGCTCTGTGATTTTTATCACAGAGATTAATGTCATTAACCTTGTAACCACTGAAATCAAGTTGATCCTGTACTATTTCACACAAGAAATCAAGGTGATCCTATACTATTTCAATTTGAAAATATAGTATTACAAGACATCTTGGTTCCTTGTTTACAAAATCACTACTAAATGATTTTCTATTGGAAATTAAGAAATAAAATAACTTCCATGATAAGATTGCTAATAAATTGTGGAGAAGCTATGGAGACTCAACTTTCTTTTCAAAATAGCAGCATATGTTACATTACATTCTAACCCAGATGGGTCTTTCTCTAAATTGCAAGCAATTAGTATAATGGTTCCATAGCAGTGGTTGGTGCTTTCTAAATTCTTAAGTGTCATTACGAAAATTAGTATCAGTGCCAATTCCCCCTTTTGCCTTAGATAAATGCAATTTCCTTATGACAGTTACCTTGTTTCTGATGTTCCACTAGGAACTAAAGTTGATCATGATGATTAAGTGGTTTTATGACGCTGAAGATTATTGATTAACCGTTGTCTTTCTTACCTGAGCACCCTGCCTTACATTGAATGGTTTGAAGCGCCTCGCGTTTATTGACTTAAGAGATTAATGTGGCTCACAAGAGAATATGAACTGACTTCTCATTGCAGAGACTAATAGGACTCTTCAAAGGGGTAAATCAGGAAAGTTGTTACAGGCAGACTTTTGCTATATTCTGTTGAATCCAATTTTATTACTTCTAGTTTATAGCTGCCATAAGGCAGGTGTTACCCCCTGTTGAAAAAGATGAAGTTACTACCATTAAACAAGGAATGCTTGAGAATCAAACTGACTCACTTTGTCGTCCTTTTTTTGTTCATTTTCCAACTGTGATATTATTACGACAGCTCAATCAAATAATGGGTCAGTACCATGTATACAGCAGGGGTGGGCAAACAACGGCCTGGGGCCATATTAGCCCTCCAAGTAATTTTTTGCGGCCAGTCAATATTTTTTCAGAATTGGCTCGAGTTGTTGTAGGAATTTCCATTCTCAGATTTGCTCTCTCACTGCAAAGATAGTGCGTAGATGACGACCTTGTTAGGGAAAATATAACTTTTACATCCTGACTGCAATTCAGGTAGCCTATACTGGAAGCAGACTGTCATTTTTCTTGGTGTACTAGCGTGAGATTGTTTTGTTTGTAATGTTAGCTTCCTGTCAAAAAGGAAAGCTTGATCTTGTCGTTTCCTTTTCGTTCTAAATCTTTAAAACACGATGAAATCAGGTTGAAGGATCAGCCTCTCCCTCTCAGCATGAATATCAATAATGAAACAAATACATGCTATACTACAAATGGGCGTTTTCTGACGTTCTAGAGGGCGTTACCTCAACAAAATTTTTCTATGGCAAGCCCCAAAACTCCCATTTTTCAGCAAAATGGCTATCGTTTCCCACATGAGATTTTATCAATCGCCAAAGGTCTGCGACATGTAAGGGGCTCCCAAATCTGAATTGAATTTCTACATCGAGATTGATCATTCAGTTGTCCAAGGGCCTGCATTTGCGAGAAAACTCAGGCATGGATCAAGGATTTTTCATAGGTAGAAAACGACGGTCACCCTATGTGTAGCCTTTTAAAACTTTGGATCTGTGAATGTGGTCCTTGCTCTGAAAAGTCTGCCCACCCCTCGTCTATAGCATAGTCCTTTTTGATTCGTTTTTCAGACGCAGTTATAATGTTCGATATTCAGTCATGGACACCAAATACATCACTTAGATATATTTTTAGGGGTATCAGAGGTTTGGTCTGGGAAAACTTTGTCTGGGGCCATTTTTAAATAACAATGGTCAATCAAATGATCCCGGGTCCAGTAAGCTGTCCTGCAAAAGTACATTGCACTGCCGTTTTTCCATTGCGACATGGCAAACTTCTTTCGAAGTTGGTTGGTGAATCACCACGATAACCCCTTACGTTTCGTCCCTGACGGACACAGCCAGTCCTGAACGCAGCAAAACCGCAAAACTGCAAACACCAAAAACGGCCAAAAGCCACACAATTTCAAAACTGCAAACCCGCAAACAAAAACTGCAAAAACCGCAAAAAAGACTGACTTTTGGTGAAATCATCAAAATTGACCAGAATTTCTTCAAATGTTGATACGCATGCAGGTTTGCTAAGCTACATCCAAAGAAAAGAGGAAAGAAATGGCAAGTAGCACTCTTACTGTACCAAACACAAGCTGTGAGTTATGCATTAATTCCCCCCTATTGAACCATTTGTAGTTCAATGCTCGTACCATGGTGTCGTTCATGCCACACTTCAAATGAGAAATTCCATTGCACAATGCTGAAGGGAAGGAATTTTGAACAAATAGGCAAACTCGATGAATTGGCAGCTTAGTTATTTGAAAGCACGAAAAATGCCAAAAGTATCCAATATGAAGTTATGTTACAAGATGAATTTGGGAACTTATGAATGTGAGAATGTCATCTGAGGATAATAATGCATGAGGAATTCAGGACAAGGGGTAAAATACGGGAAAATTGGCAGGCTTTCGTGTGTTAGAATACTCTTTACATACATAAGTAAAACAATGCACAAGTCAATAAATAGCCTACATGACAGTGCAGAGCATTATCTATCCAAGCGATATCGAGGTCTGACTGTACTTCCATTACACTTAAAACCGGCAATGAGATACTGGCCAAGGTATCTATTTAAGTACTGATAGAGAGGCAGGGTTGAAGTTGAAGTTCCAGCCAAAGTTTCGGAAAAAGTGACCTTTTTCCAGCCTTTTGGGCCGAAAAAGCACATTGTTTTCCATCCATAACATAAATATTGATATGAAATTCAAGCCATTGAAAATGCTGTCCGACTTTTGTTACCAAGTACTGAATAGCCTTAATTTCGAATAAGTTAGAATTTCCTATATAAATTCAATTTCTTCCAGTAAACCACCCCAGGAGGGCAATGATCTACCAACAATCCCTGGCAAAACATAGGGAAAACTTCCAATCATGGGTCGATTTGGTGAACAAAGCCTGTCCCACATGATATTGAACAATCTTGTCTTCAATCCCATCTCTCAATAAGATCTTTTTTCATCTAACAATACTGTTAACTATTACAAGGCCTAAAAATAAAATTCCAGCTTTTACATCCAAGGCAGGAGAAATACCTATGGCTTTCCAGCTTTTCCAGCCAAATTCTGAAAAAAAATCATTTTCCAGCTTTTCCAGCATTTCCAGCTGGAGTGGACACCCTGAGAGGGCACTTAAACATATCTTGGTTATTGCAAAAGCTGAACTATTACTACAGCAATCTGTTCTATTGTCCATAATTTGATTTAATATCACAAATCTTCCCACAATTTCTATCTAGTTTCCTTGAATATGTAGGTATTACCTATGAGCTTGGTCGAGAGCTTGATGAATCAAGTATCCAGAATTTGCTAGTTTTAGGGCCTGATTAAGCTGTTCAGTAAAGAGACGATTTATCACATGTTATATGATCATTGCCTTGTCTGACCTTTTGTGATTCACAATCTTCCTTGAATTCCACCGATTTTTACTAGTACAGCCAATACAGTAGGGCCAATTGGCTTAAATATACAAATATCGATGTCCAAACAATCCACATTCTCATTCCAAAATGAAGACCTGCAGGCGTTCTTGAGATTACCGTTTATAACAGATAAATAATATATATATATATATATATATATATATATATATATATATATATATATATATATATATATATATATATATATATATATATATATATATATATATATATATATATATATATATATATATATATATATATATATATATATATATATATATATATATATATATATATATCAAGAGAAATCCAAACTCTTAAACTAATAACAGACAGGTACTGGAGAAGTCGAGAACGACCATTCCTCCAGGGCCGATAGAGCACAAATAAGGTAAATAGACTTACCCATGCTTCTATATTTATTCTATTGTTTGTACCCCCTGAACCCTGGAGGGTTGGTGGTTATCAACTTCTCAAATGCCTCCCCTGTCTTTAATTACTCTGCATTGCCTACTTTCCAAGCAATGGTCTATCTAAAGTAGCCCTCTACTATTGTTTGCAGCACTCCATTCTCTTCGTAGTTGTGCATTTTTCGTCTTTGTGTTGATGGTGATATGTACATTTGAATTGCTGGAATGATTTAAATTGATGAAGCTATGGTGAAACGTTCTAAAAGTTGGACTTTTTTCTTGAGAATTTATTTATCAATTTTACAATTTCTAAGGTGGTGAAGCTTATAAATATAAATATAAATACATATAGATATATACGTTATAGATATATACGTTATAGATATATACATACATATATATATATATATATATATATATATATATATATATATATATATATATATATATATATATATATATATATATATATATATATATATATATATATATATATATATATATATATATATATATATATATATATATATATATATATATACAATAAATTCAAGCGCACCTTCCTCCTGTTTTTGTATACTTTAACACTTCTGCTATTTGGAGGCAGTCCTAATAATAAAATTAAAAGAAAGCATAGTTACTATTTTCAGTGTTGATATCAATTAGGATTTGACATGATAAGACATCACTTGTCACGAGAAAAATGAAGAAATCGTTGATTTAGAACCAGAATGCCAAATCTCTTGTACAGATCGAGATAATGGAAATCTAACTAAAATCTAAGGCCACCATCTGCTTAGCAGCTATAATCTACCACCACCATCTACGTAGCACTAGATGTTATTCTCTCCTTTGTAGATAGAACTTTAGAAGAGATGCCTCTATGTAAGGGAAATCCAAGTTTGACTACGGCTTTAACAATTTGCAAAAAATATTGCTCAAATTCCAAGCTTCTAATTCAGCAACCAAAGGAAAGTCACTCTTCTGTCATTCTTGCAAGCCTGTGGCAAACCACTCAGATAGGAAAATCCCATACACATTGTGCTCAGATTGTCAAAAATTGGAAAACATTTGATTTCATAGTGGAGGTAGATATTCATACAGCACTACTTACTGACCACTATAGTGGTCAAGTAAGTAGATGTTCTGACAATCCTACTAATTGACCACTATAATGATGAATTAGTAACACCGTGAATACCGTATAGATACATTATTCACAGTGCTACAAACTATGATAGGGGCCAGGTTCCCAATGACCTGTGTTGCTGAGACTACCCTGTATTTCTTATCTTCACATCTCAATTTCTTTTATTTACATACCATTAATAATACTGCAGTTCTGAGATGGTTGTAGCATTGCAATGGAGATCAATTTGAAAACTGGTTGGAATGTAGCACCCTCCTGGCCCTTATAAAGTTGGATAGGAGAATCAGAAGGATTCAGACATGTGCATAGACTTTACAATCAACAGCGTTAGTGAGCGGAAATGCATTGATGTAAAAGCAATGGTCAAATTTATCATGGGGAGACAGCATGCCTAATTGGTTTGAATAGCCATGAGGGATTTTGGTAATCAGAAGGCACTCACTACAACCAGGGATAGTAAAATTATAAAAAAAAGCGAGTGTAAGGGGACCCTGGCTGGTGGAAAGCATGAAACATGGGGATGGTTCCTCTCTAGGGGTACTGAAAGAGGCGAAGCACTTAGAAAAGGAACCAGACAGAGAAGCCCATGGTGTCAAAGGGCTACGCCTATGAGGGCCAATTAGGCTATACAAACCCCTTAGGAAAGATAGTTGATGCCTTTGCGCAGCGACAAAATCCCCTCCTAGAATACATTGCAATGGCTGTAGCTAGTTGTTTCAAACCATAAATTTAACATTATAACTGTAATCACACCCTGATAAAGCAAATATGGTTGCCACTAATCCCAAAAAAATAAAGGGCTGGCCTGTAACTGGCATACTTTGCTGAGAGCAAGTACTCTTGAGTGGGGTTAAAGTCTTAACTTGGAAGGAACAGCTATCTGCAATTTGCTGATAAGGGTCAGCACTTAAGATGTATTGCATGGATCCCATATCAAAAAGAGTGGATTACTGAACACCATCCGGAAATAAGCAAAACATGCTGAGGCTGGCAAGGTAGTGGAAAATCAGAAAAATTTCCTACAGCAAAAACAGAGGGGAGTTTGCCGTGCCAACCTTGTAATACTGAGGTAACCCCTGAAAGTGAGAAGGACATGATCTACACATCTACTTTGCAATGTGCAACTGTCTACAAACTGCGAGTGGTTGCTTTTCTCCTCAGGGATCAAACGTTGGTTCACAAAAAGTTACTTTTAGAGACTACAGTATCATTCACTTTGTCTACTGGAGGGCTGGAGTGAAGCCTGGTTTCCCTGTAGCTGGGGTGGTCCGGGGATTGCCTGCGGCGCATTGGTGGTGTACATCGAAAGTAGCTGCTACCATATTCTGTACAACACGACATATCCAATCAGTGACCATTGACATGATGCCGTACTGCTGGGAGAGTAGGAACCAGTGGTGCTCTTCTAAATTTTCTGCACTGCGGGTAGTCTTGCTATTCATGTGAATCAGCAGCGCTAAGCCCCCCTTGTTCTTTCTTGTGTTGAGTTGATACTGTTAAATTGACAGCACCACCTGCAGTTGAGACTAGATGACTTGCATCCTTCCTGCTCTAGGTGGTGCAGAGAAAATAAAGCATGCAATTTTGTTATGCTTAAGATTGTTATAAAAAAAAACAAACATGTTCGTTGCTACCACAAATTTCAAGCTTGTGACACTGACCTCTATGCAGTGCAGTGCAGTGCAGCCAACAATGAAGTGTTTCTCCCTATGGAGAAGGGTACATGAGCAACCAAAATGGCCCATTTCTCCGCAAAGGAAACAATGCAGGTGGCTAGTAGGCTGGGCTGCAGGTGAATTGTCACTACGGGCAACAAAGACTGGAGTGCAATTGGCCACCATCTTGTATGAAAGCTTCTCCAAACCATCAAGACATTGAATGTCAACAGACGTAGTATGGGGCAAGGGCTGGGCAGCTGTGGTCGAGTAAGTGGCTTGGGGCTGAGGCAAGGTTTCAAGAGCATGGGAACACTGAGCAAACTGGACTGTCCTATCCAGGTCTGGTGTGGGATCAGATTTCGGGAGTTTTAGTTACTAATCCTGTAAATGAAATGGATAAATTGGGTTGGAAGGAAGGTGTTAAAGGCATCATTACCTAGACATGGCTCTGCTGTGCGTAACAGTTCTTGAAAGTGCCATAAGAAGAGAAGGATTCTCTGAAGGGCGCAATTCTTGAAAATGGAATGGAAATCCTCATGATAAGAGAGGGCATGACACAATTACATAAATTTTCCATAAGGTGTCCATGTATTTCTTTGGTGTTTACTTTCAATGGATTTGTAAAAGTAACAGCAGGCCCCCGCAAAAAAGCAGGAAACTTAGAGTCAGGCTTCATTAGTCCAAATGTTTGCAACAGCACAATGGTTAAAATGGAAAAGCCAGTGGTCGAAGTCACAACAATCAAAGCAGTCAGGCACAACTGAGGAGGCAATGCTACTGGTAATAAGTCTCCTCTCACCAATTTGTAATGTAGAGCTATGCATTGCTACAATCATAACTAAAGGGTACAGATGCACACATGACAATAGCAGTACATGATAGAGATAGTACCTATAATTGACGATACTACAGACTCACCAACTTAATTTCACATATAAAATACAAATTATACATAGGCCAGCACACAATATATAACAATGCAATTAGAATAATTGCCCTCACTGCTTGAAGACTGGGTTATGGGGGGGGGATGAACATGTAATTGGTTCCATGGGACAGGTGCCACTAGAATCCATGTATAAAATTGACAGAACACTTCCACTTGATAGCAGATTATGCAAGACAACATTCTCTCCACTCATGCTACTTGCCCAATCAACCACTCATACCACTGGGAGACAACGCTTCTACAATGGTGATTATCATTATGTTTTAAAGATATGGTATAATCCGGTTATAAAGAACTTCAAGGGCTCACCTGATTTGGTAAGTAATAGACCAAGAATGTAATAATGGACCAAAGTGTAGCCAATAAGACGCATCCTATCACATGTAACTGCATTTGGATATACATTTCGGTTAACCTTTGGCTCACTATCCGACGTTTTCATACTCTGATGATTGTCGGACGACAAAAACCTTTTAGTATGTTAAAAGAATGTTGCCGCTTTTTCGTGCTGTGGTAATATTAGATAAATCCAGAAAAAACAATATTTAGTATGTAGATAGATAAAACCAGAAAAAACAATATTCCTCTTGGTTTTAAACGTGATACAAATTGTAAACAGAGTGAAGAAAGAAAGATGACTTCAATTTTGGAGACTTATATGACTAGGCTTGCAGAAATAGAGCTTATAGAACTTGTCACAGAATATATTTGCAAATTTTCCAACGTTCGGAAACCCTTCACTTCTTCAGAAACAAAGTACGTGACTCTCACTGAATCTGCCTGACTTTTCCAAATATACCTAAAATTTGATACTTTCACACTGATTTTCTAGACCTTATGAATCCTGCCCCAGCCACTGACTTCCCATTCATTCATGAGTACGAAGAGCTTCATAGCAGTATTGTCTACGTTCAAAGAATTCATCTCACCCCCTCTACTCTCATAACCTGCCAAACAAGTCCTTCCCATGCATCTAGCCCCTACTTACTCCTACTCTTAGGCACCTCAATTAGGTGCCCTAGCAGTATGGGGTCATCCCATGCCAAATGGTCCTGGAGTTCCACATGCCCCACCTCAGATCTTCATGAAACTGTGCGAATATGTTCATATATGTAAGTTAGGAGCATCCTGAAAATTTCAGCTTTATATCTCGTGTCACTCCAAAGATATCAATTTTCAAGTTTTCAGACTGAGCACATGTATCAAAAGTTATGGTTTGTCCATGATTAAATGTTGAACTATCATTAAATGTTGAACTATCACTTCAGGAAGAAATAGCTTCTTTGTAGAAGGTAGCAGGCACTTAACATGATACCGAGCTAAATTGGCCGGTAACTTTGTCCATCTCTGATCCCCCTGAAACATAAGATCAAACTTTCACTCAAAGATGAAAATTTTGAAAAACAATGTGCTATCTATCCTTCAATGAAATCAGCAAAAACAGTTGTGCTGACTCATTGAGAACTTTGAATTTCATGTGTCCATGAAATGCCAACATTTGCGAAAATCTTCCATTCATGGATATCAAAGGTGCTTTCATCAGCATAAAAAACATTGAAACCTAAATGTAGCAACTTTAAAAGATAGCGAAACTTTGGAAAGTGCTTTGAGAAATAGCCTTGTCAAAGTAAGTACACTAACTATAAAAAATTTTGTTGTGACAAAATATCAGACAAATATTTTGACAAAACTTTCTTCGACAAACTTTCAAAAGACACAAAATTTTCTGAAGATGAAATTTTTTGCTTTCAAGAATTTTGAGAATTCGCATGAAAGCAACTATGAGGTCAGAGATCAAGTTAAGCATCCTTTTAATCTAGTCAATAGAAACTACAGCGCTAACCTTGTGTGCATCATCAGTATAATCAGCTTCGTCTTAGGGATCATGAACACTTTGGATATTGATAAAATATTTAAGAATACAAATACAAATCTCGCTATAACTGGGTACCTTGCACTTGGCAGACTTGGTATGGAAAGACATTTGAATTCTGTGCTATCTTTCAAAAGCATTCTTAATTGTGCAGTTACATTAGAAAGACCTGGTGCAAAATTCTGCAGGTAATTTGTCATACCAATAAATCTACGAAGTCGATGCTTATCCTCAGGTGGTGGCATTTTAATAATTGCTTCAACTTTCATGGATCTGGTTTGAGACCTTCCTCTGAAATGACATGACCTACATACTTTAACTCTGGGACCTTGAATTTCCTCTTATCTTCATTGAGCTTTATGTTTCTTTGCAAACATCTCTCTAGCAATGCTTTGAAATTGTGATCATGGTCCTTCATAGCTTCATCTTTAGAATCCCCTACTCCAAAAACAATTATGTCATCTGCTACTGTCTGTACATCATTTAGCCCTAGTAAAGTGTCATTTAGCCTTCGCTGAAATTCCTCTGGGGGCACTGAAATTCCAAACCGCATCTTAAGCCACATATATCTACCCCATGGGGTTGCAAATATAGTCAATTTACTACTCTCTTCATCCAGTGGAACATGCCAGAACCCATTTTTCACATCTACCATTGAAAAGACTTTTGCTTGAGACAGATTTGATACTACTTCTTCCATTACCGGGAGTGGATAGTGGCTTCTCTTTAGAGCTTTATTTAATGGCTTAGGGCCTAAACAAAGACGTACTTTCCCATTTGGCTTCAACATCATGACTGCTTCTGAAACCCAATCTGTAGGTTCCACAACTGGCTTAATTATACCCAATTTTGTTAGCTTATCGAACTCCTGCTTGTAGTTTGCTTTAAAAGCTATAGGTGGTTTCTTGGCGGTAGCTGAACAGGAGGCACATCAGGGTCAATTTGAAGGTGTAACACATCACTGAACTGTCCTTCACCTCTAACGAATTCCTTAAACTCTGATATAACTTGTTCTTTTGTCAAATTTCCTTCAACTGAGTTTTCAACTGTTGAAACATTTTGCAGATTCAGAGTTATCAGTTGCATTCCTTGGATCACCTTTGCTCCTAATACTGAACTGTTCTCTTCTTGAACACTCTGAAATTCTATGTTATACTTCTTTCTGTTCTTTGGGTTTCTTACACTGAGCCTTATTTTCCCAATACGCTTGATAACTGTATTGTTGTACATACACAGTGTAGCATTAGATTTGGATAAGCTTGTCAATGTCTGATCATTGCTAACTTCTTTATATTCTTGCACAGACAAAACATTAACAGTAGCTACAGTATCAAGCTGAAATTGAACTGTTTTTACCATTAAAAATCATAGTAGCAAACAGTTTCTTCTCATAATGCACATTCTTCTGCTTCTCAGTCTCTACAACAAAAATATACTCCTCAGCTGAACTATAATCATCAAAAGATTCAGGAAAGTTGTCCTCATAAACCGCATGAAAAGTCTGTCTCATAGCTTTATTTCTACACTTAACTGCAAAATGATTCTGCATTCCACATTTGCTGCAACATTTGCCCCAAGCTAGACAATCCTCTTTCTTTTTAATATGCTTTCTCCCACAATATTTGCAATCAATTTCCTTAGAAATTCGTTTATTGATACCTTTAAAGCCATGAACGGGATTTTTCTTTATCGCGTTTATATCTTCCTCATTTCCAATAGCTTTGAGTTGGACTGCAGTGCTCTCATTTGCTCTATAAATATCTATACATCTGTTAAATGTTAATCCAGACTCTTGCAGCAACCTTTTCCTTGTCAAATTTTCTCTGATACCCATAACAATTCCATCCCGAATTAAATTTTCTTCCAAAGTACCATAGTTGCACATTTTGACCAAGTTTCTTAGCACAGCTACATAGGAATCAATAGACTCATTCAATTCCTGATCCCTCTTATTAAATTGGTATCTTTCATGCGTTTCATTCTTTTCTCCAATGTAAAATGTCTCCAGTTTCTGAATAATAATGTCCGGATATGTGCGCTAAAAATCACTATCAGAGTTTAGGCCATCAACAATTTCCAAAGCATCAGGACCTAAACACGTCAACAAAGTCGCGGTTCTCCCTTCATTACCTTGTTTAATCAATCTCGATGCGATTTCGTTTGCACGATTGCCTCTTATTTCCAGCTTCAGGGGAAACGGCACCTCTTGCAACATCGGGGGTTGAGGGTCCACAACTCTCACTTCTTCATCGTCACTCATGGCCGTAGGAAGCCTACCTGTGACTGTAAATTCCGCTGCGAGGTTTCGAATATGCCTTAACGCATTTCGTTATCACTTCTGGTACCATGTAACGTTCTATGAAGCCGTGCAAATTGGTAGAGAAACACGAGAAAAGACTAGGCTCTTACCATCTCGACATAACTGTAAACAACTCAAATTTCACACCTCCAAACATTACACAAACATCACGAGTTCTAGTCATGTGACCTAGTCATGTGATACCATAGTCAGGTGACATAACGTCACAATAACCAAGTTTCAACATTTTGGGCAGAGTTTCTGCTGTGCAGTTGACGAAAGTGAGGACTTGTCAAATGTTCACAAATTGAATTATCTAGTGAACTCGATGGAAAGTCAAGCCTACAAAGCGCTGGAAGGATTAGATATTTGAGAAGAGAATTATATAAAGGCCAAAACTCTTTTCCAAGAACGATTTGGAAAGAAACAAAGCATAATTAGTGCCCATGTGCGGGCATTGCTAAAGTTGCAATCAAGTGAGAATGAGAGAATTGCAGATCTCCAAGCGATTTATGACACAATCATGGTTCATATTCATGGGTTAGAAAGCCTTGGCATGTCATCGGATAATTATGGAAGTCTTTTGATAGCTGTTATCATATCTAGAATGCCAGAAGATATAGCCCTCCAAGTGACGCGACAAAACTCACAAGACGCATGGAATGTCGAAGAAATTATGACAACGATTCAACAAAAGATTGAAGCAAGAGAGGGCAGTAGAAAAATGGTTGGTAAAGAAAAAAGAAAGCGTTTTGAGACAACAACAGCACGCACCATCAGTAAGTACCACCAAATCCTTTGAGGCAAGGTTAGAAAATTCCTTGAAGAATAGGAGGGCAATTCAAAGTTATTTTTGCCACAAGGGCCATTTTTCGAACGAGTGGAAGGAAGTAACGGATGTGAAACAACGAAAGTCGATTTTACAAGCTGCCAAACAATGTTTCAGATGCTTACGAATTGGACATGTGTCGAAAGATTGCAATTTCAACCGAAAATGCTATAATTGCAACACTAATCACAATTTAGCCCTTTGTAATAAGGAGGAACAAGAGCCCAAGCAAGACCCCAAACGAGAGTCCACACAAGAGCCCAGACCAGATACATCCATGACGACGTCAAATGTAAAAGAGAAAACAGATGTATTGTTCCAAACTGCTAAAAATATCCCTAAGGTGAGGACAAAAGTAAAAAGGTATCTGTTAATATATTGTTTGATGATGGCAGCCAGAAATCATTTATTTCTGAAGAACTCAAGTGTAAATTAGATGTAAAGTCTGAAAAGACTGAACTTCATAACCTTAATACCTTCGGTTCAGAGAAGTACGTTAAGACATCAAGTGATAGGGTTAAGGTTAATTTAGTTGTACAAGACGAGGTTATAGTAGTTTCAGCATTAACTTCCCCTACAGTATGTTCGCCAATAACTAACCTAGTAGAATTAAGACATTACCCTCATTTGAATGGTTTAGCTCTAGCTAACAGGTTGATGTGAGCAGCAAGCACATAGATATTCCTATAGGGGCAGATCACTATTACGACATTGTAATAGGCGAGGTTATTAGAGGCAGCACGGGACCAGTGGCGATAAGCCGCAAGCATGGTTGGTTGCTTTCAGACCCTGTATCCTTTTCAAATAATAACGAGTCTCAAGTATGCAGTGGTAATAATGTTGTTAATATTAATTTAGTATTAGATATTCTACCTAGCAGAGATGAAGTAGTAGATGAGTCTCGTGAAATTGTCGAGTCTTTAGATCGTTTCTGGAAACATTAATATATGGGAATCGACAACGAGGAACAAACAGGTAAGTATGCCCTCATGGGTATTGCGTTTCAGGAAAATCATCAATATCAAGTAGCCCTTCCTTGGAAGGATAACATCTCTGGTGAATTAGAAACAAATTACGAATTACGTAAAAGGCGACTTTTGTCACTTTATAACAAATTGAAGGCCGATCCCAAGCTAATCAGGCAGTATAATGAGGTATTTGAACAACAATTCTCCAACGGTATTATTGAGAAAGTACACGAAAGTGACTATGAAGACAGTAACGCCCATTTTTATGCCACTTCAGGGTAGTTAGAAATGAATGGCAAACTACTAAGTTGCACATAGTATTCGATGGCTCTGCAAGGTCTGGTAATTCATTATCACTTAACGATGGATTAGAATCAGGAGTCAATCACATACCACTTTGTTAAATACAATTATACGTTTTACGATGCACCCTGTAGTACTCATAGCAGATGTTTAGAAAGCGTTTCTGCAAGCACAAAGTAAAATACCAGATCGTAACGTTTTAAGGTTTCTATGGTTTGATGACATAGAGAGTGAACGCCCTTCTATAAATCAATACTAGCATTGCAGATTGGTCTTTCATTTGACATGCAGCTCATTAACTTTGAGCAAGACGATAAAGTTGCATGCGTCTCAATATGAGTCTAAATATCCTCAAACTGTTTAGCATTTAAGACATCTTTATTGCGACGATTTCCTGCGTGGTGTGGGCACTGCGAAGGAGTCATTAAGTATCTCTTATTTCTTTTTTTAGTAAGCATTGCCGGGAATAGGCCGTAGGGACTATAACAAAGCTCCGACAAAGGAACAACTGAGAAAATGAGGGAAAGTTTAAGTAGAAAGGGAGACAAGATCAAGTTCGTTGGTGTTAGATCTAACAGATGACAAACTTTACGATTCAGGGAAAGTAGTGGGTGGCAATGAGTTCCACAGCTGACAAGTTCTAGGAATGAAAGAAGATTTGTGAGACAGAATTCGTGGATTGGGTAGTGTAACTTGGAAAGGGTGTGAATAGGTAGAGCATCTGGTGGTTCGAACATGCCTCAATGGATCAGGAATAATATTCTTGAATTCCTGAGAGCAATATCTGTGAAAATAGCGGTAGACAATAGATAGATCTGCAACAAGACGACAATGGGAGATAGACTGTAGAGAATTAGTGAGGTTTGGATTGTTGATGAGACGGATAGCTTTAGACTGGACTCTGTCAAGAAGATGGAGAGAAGATTTAGTTGCACCACCCCAGAAATGAGAGCAGTACTCCAGAGAAGGACAAATCTGGGATTTGTATATAGTTAGTAGTTGAGAAGGTGAGAAATAACCACTGGCTCCAGAAAGAAAGCCAAGTTTCTGAGAAGCATGCTTTGCTATGGAATTGATATGGGGTTTCCAAGTGAGATTAGATGAAATAGAAAGATTAAGTTGAGTGATAGAAGATGAAACGTCCAGTTTATGGCCGCTCATGAAAACAGGGGGGAAATTTTGGTGATGTTTACGTGATATGACAGCTTGTTTTATCTTTTCTACATTGAACTTAACAAGGTTGTCACAAACCCCACTTCTCTACATTTGTCAAGTCATTGGTGAGAAGTGAGACTGAAGTGTTATGATATGGTGAAATAGGCAAGGTGTTGAGGATTGGATGAAAAAGATGAACTTAAATATGTGTCATTAGCAAAGGAGAAAATACTGGAAGATGTAGAGGAAAGCAGGTCATCTATGAAGAGGATGAACAAAACCGGAGAGAAAACAGAGCCCTGAGGTACACCTGAGTTGATAGAATGAGGATTAGAGAGGTAGCCATCGACCCCAATGGCAATTGACCTATCAGATGGAAAGCTAGAAATTCATTTAATGTGAGTGTGGTGAAGACCACACATTGGCAGTTTAGCCAGAAGACCTTTGTGCCAGACACGATCGAAACCCATATTGATGATCAGAAAGAAGGTTGTTTGTTTCAAGGTATGCAAGCCGTCGTATGGTGATAATGGTCTCCATAGTCTTAGAGATGAGAGAAGTGATTGCAATAGGGCAATAGTTTGAAGGTTCAGATTTGTCACCTTCTTTGGGGATAGGGAAAATGTGAGCGAGTTTCCAAGAGGAAAGGAAAAGACCAGGAATGTAGGAAAGTTTGAAAAGCTTGTTAAGAACAGGGGCGAGTTCAGGGGCACAGGGCTTTAGAACTATAGCAGGTATACTATCAGGTCCACTAGATTTGGAGGTGTTAAGCTGAAGAAGGACTTTCTAGACTTTGCGTGTAGAGAACTAAATAGGGACATTGTGATGGTGGATGTGGGGTAGAGGAGCTTGGAAATCTTGGTCATCAAGATTGGAATTGGAAGCAAAGGTTGCAGCCAAAATGTGTGATCCAAAGGGGTATTTAACTGTGTTGACAATCATGTTTAAGGTATTTTTTCAGAAGCTTTGCGTACAGAAATGCAAATGGGACGATGAACTGGATGAGCAAAATAGGAAAACATATGATTCCTTAATTAAGGCACTTGAGAATCTCCCCCAGATCCATATTCCACATTATTCCTTTCTAGCGGGGGAGAAGGTAGTATGAATGGAATTACACGCGTTTTCTGATGCTAGTGAAATTGCCTTTGCTACCACAGTATATTTACGTGTAGAATAGAAATCAGGCAATATAAGTACAAAGTTAATATCGTCTAAGTCGAAGGTAGCGCCCATTAAACCCCAGAGTATACCCAGGTTAGTACTCCTAGGGGCAGGGTTAATGGTCAAGTTGGTTGAAACTATGTACAACGGTATGCAAGAGGAATTAAAGGGGCAAATTATTGAGAAGTATCATTGGGTAGATGCCACAAATGTTTTGTGGTGGGTAAAGAATTGTAAGCCAAGGGTTCAATACGTGAGAAATAGAGTTAGCAAAATTCTACAATATTCAAATAGACAACAATGGTTTTATTGCCCAGGCCTTGTAAACCCTGCTGAACTACCAACCAGAGGCAAGCACCATGATATTGAGACATTTATTATGCTGGGAAGTCCCAGACTCCCTTAAGTTGGGATTCCATTAATGGACTAAGACTCCCTGTGGAGAAGAAATTGAGACAGAAATAGCAATGAAGGAAAAGGCAAAATCAGATAGGTAAATAACACGCAGTAGGCTAATCTCAAGTAATAAGCCTGCAATGAGTGCTGATGAAATTGTAGAAATGGAACAATTTAGTTGGAAGATAAATTACACTGGGCAACAAAAAATTACTTTTTTAAAAAAGTCTAGGTTTTTACAGCTGATTTAGACTAATTTCAATACGCTGATTTCAAAAATCATATTGGTTTCACTCAATCAGATCAAACTTTTTTACAAATTGAATTTTAAAATAGTCAATATTTTTGCAAAATTGCATTACTTTTGAAACCTTATAACCTTAAAAACTAATCATTAAATACTTATCATACCATTGCAGGATCTACATAAAAAAAGTAAAAATATAACAATGTATTTATTATTATAATAACAGTGAATTCCTATAAAAAATTCCCATAAAGGGGTAAATTTAACATTACATAATCATATTTATTTTTACATAAACTTATAAACTTGTTCAAACATTAATGCTTAAATTTTCGCTTAGTTGAAGTCCTAGAATATTGGGTAGTAGGAAGGTCGCTCCTCATAGTCCAACAATAATCAGCCATCGTTACTGCATCCCAACGTCCCTGATACCTGGATAGTTCTGGTGAAATCTTTCACCCTGTTCATCGCTCATTGATCCCAGATTCTCAGTAAATCAATCCATATGCGAAAATAAGTAATGCATTTTGATGCTCATATTGCATCCAAGATTTTTAAATACAATAAGCATATTGGAGACAAGATTTGCATAGTTTAAGGCCTTGGTATTGCCAAGACAGTTCTTCACAACTAGAATAAATGAGCTCCATGCTTGTAGTTCAGTTCGATTCTTTGACTCCTCAAAGTTACGATCCCTTATGAGCTGACGAATTTGAGGTCCATCGAAAACACCAGCTTTCAGCTTTTCTATAGTTACTCCTGGAAAGGTACGACACAAGTAAATAAAGCAGCTACCATTGTTATCCAAGGCTTTGGTAAATTGCTTGATCAGGCCAAGTCTTATGTGTAATGGAGGAAAGAGAATTCTGTCACGATCTACCAAAGGATTATTGATGATGTTTTCAGCTCTACAAGGTACCAGTTCTTGTCTCACGGGTCAGTCTCTCTTTTCATTATGTTGGGCTGTATCTTTGCTATCCCACATGCATAGGAAGCATGGGTATTTGGTAAATCTTGACTGCTGGCCTAATAAAAAATTTACCATCTTGAGGTCAACACAAATAAGCCATTGATGTTCATACTTCTCCTTTAGTGTAGTTGAGTGAGCAAGAGGGACAGGTGAAAACTGGTTGCCATTGTGCAGCAGAACACATTTTAAAGATCTTTTGCTGCTATCAATAAAAAGTCTCCAATCTTTTGCTTCATATTGTGACACTCCAAGATTATGCAGAAGCTGAATAATATCTGTGCAGTATACCAAGTCGTTTTCCTTAGAGAAAAAAGAAAGGAACTCTTGATGTCTATTGCGGTAGAAACTGATTTGTACGCTATCTTCAAGAAGATTTTTTTTTAATCTGGATGCCAAAAGCTCAGCAGAACACTTCGGTAAGTTGAAGTCACGAACTAGATCATTACGTTCACTTTGTGATAGAGGATGTGGAGCACGATCATTCAAAGGAGTTTCTTCATCATAATTATCTTCTGAAAAGCTGGAGTAAGCATCATCGCTGGTTTCTGGAAACTCTTTAACGACAGGTATGGGAATTTCTTCACAATGAGCCACAGGTCGACATGCTGAATCAAGATCAGGATATGTCAGGCTGCTTCTGTTCTTTCTGTTAATTCCAGTTAACTCAATAGCACAGAAGTAGCAGTCTGTAACATGATTTGTTGGTTCTCTCCAAATCATAGGAATTCCAAACTTTAAAGAACTCTTCTTCCCTTTCGTCCAAAGGCGTAGATATTCAGTGCAAGATTTGCACACAATGTGTGGTGCCCAAAGTTTATCTTGGTCACCAAGTTTAATACCAAAATAAGAATAGTAGGCATGTTTGATGAAAGATGTCACTTGATTCCTTTGACCTGCAAGCGTGAATTCCCCGCAGATGTAACAGAAGAGGTCAGGTTTATTTTTACAAGATCTTCCAGCTGAAGTTGAAGTGGAAGCCATTTTTTGAAGCTGGAGAGAACACCTATCTTTAAGAGAATTGAGCTGAAACTGATAATTGGTGTTTGTGAGACCCTTACTGCAGATGCTCTGATTGGTCAGTAAGACTGTAACCCAACTCACTGATTGGTCCAAAATCCAGGCCTCTGAATGAATTGTTTCATATGCACTTGTGAATAGTTCAAAAAGTTGACCTGATTGAGCAAAACCAACATGATTTTTGGAATGAGCACATCAAAATTACCTTAAATCAGTTGAAAAACTTTAGACTTTTTTTGGCTGTTGACCAGTGTTATTAAGATGCATTGGGTTGGTGTTAAGATTTATTTCTAATTGCAAGTCGGCTATTAGAAAAGCAGAATTAAATCTCGAACAAAATTTGAACGTTTCTGAAGCAGAAGGAGCCGAAACAGAATTGATACAGTCTATCCAAAGTAAATCCTTCGCCAACAAAATTAATTACTTGTCTCAAACAGCGTTGATTAGAAAGATAATGAAAGTTCCTATTTACGTGAAGCAGTTTAATTTGCATCTTGATGAAAATGATATAGTTCGTTGTAGATCACGGATTGGGCATTCTATAGTTCCTGAATCGGGTAAATGGCCCATACTATTGCCAGCCAAGCATAGATATACAGAATTAATAATTTTAGATGCCCATCAAAGGGTATTTCATAATGGCATTGTAGACACTTTAATAAGACAAAGGTATTGGGTACTCCAGGGGGGGGGGACAAGTTAAACGTAGATTTCGCAAGTGTATTGTTTGCAAGAAGATTGAGGGGTTGCCGTTCAAGACGGTTTATAACCCAGAATTGCCATGGATGCGGGTAGATGAAACACCCCCATGTTCTCACGTGGGTATAGATTTTGCACGCCCCCTTATGGTGACAAGTAAAGGGAAAGGTGAAGTAACAAAACTTATATATGTTTATTTATGTGTGGTTCGACTAGAGCTATTCATCTAGAATTGGTTGAGTCCTTGTCGGTAGAAAGATTAATTCAAGCTTTTCGACGTTTTTGCGGCCATCGAGGCTTACGGCCACAATAATAACGGACAACGGAAAAACATTTAAGTCATCAGCCTTGGAAGTTAAGAAGTTATTACGGACTTCCAGACTTTCCGATCATTTTAAATTGAAGGGCATTAGATGGAGCTTTATCCCGGAAGTAGCACCGTTTCAAGGAAGGTTTGGGAAAGAATGGTGTGGTCAATCAAGCGTTGTTTGATCAAGGTTGTTGGGCAAGCATTAGTATCATATGATGAATTAGCAACCTTATTAGTGGAAATCGAAAACGTTATAAATTCGCACCCCTTTACGTACATTGTAGATGATAGTGATGGAAGATTCTATCCTTTAACACCATCTCAGTTGGTCAACGGTAGAAATCTGAGCAGCTCTCCAAATGATGCACATTTTGAAGTTCTAAATACATACCAAGGTTTATCAAAGAGAGCTAAATATCACAGGTAATTGTTATCGAAAATTGAAAATCGAAAACGCTAGCTCCACACCAAACGTTAGGTAGAGTAAAAGGCAATGAAGCTATTCTTGAAGAATTAGCACGTAAATATAGATCCTAAGATACTGTTCAGCTTTAGTTTTATATACTTTTAACATTCGTTCTGTTATTCAACGTATTGACTAGATAGATTAGTTTGATTCCTTTGGAATCAAACCGGGGGAGTGTGTTGTAACGTCGTAAAATACCCACATGCTTAGTACGTCATTTTGACATGCGCAGTTGTGGTAAAACCGTGTAGTTCTTTAATTTAGGAACACTCGATGAATCGAGGCTAGTTATGAGAAGTGAGGGTAGCAACAAAGGACAGGAGATTAGTGCTATGCTTAATATGCTGTTTTTCTGTTTATTAAAATATAATTCATAAAGGACGCTATCTTGTTTCTCTGCCTCAACTACAACAAAGGTATTGCTGGTGCCTTATTGAAATGATTGTGGTTTAGGACAAGGGTTTTATGATGAGGATCACTTCATGAAATGCTTACAATACATGTAGTGTAACGGCAGCCAAGCCTCTGCATAGTTGGTTTCTTTTGTTTGTAGTTTTTTGTTTTCAGCACGATCATAGAGTTTACAGAACTAGAGCGCTGACTGGCTAATCCCATTGTATACAAAACAGTGGCCTGGCATGCAAATCGGTAATGGCGCCCTAGTAAGGCAGAAAGGTAGTGTACACTAGACGCAAAAAGGAAATAAATCACGTTTCTGCTGCATATTTCATGAATATTATATAAAATTATGGCTTTGGAGAGAGACTAAGACTTATTCATGCTTTTTGGAGGACCTTTTGCGTTAATTAGCCGTGAACTTTACCGTGGTGGCTCAAATATAGAACATTGTTGCTGCGTTGTATGGATTAGGCTTCCTCAAATGCTGAAGGTATTTACATTCTATACTTAAAACAAGCAGTAATGAAGGTTAAAGAGTATGACTAAGGTTCATTTAGTAGCAAATACTTTTCAAATTAAAGAGCATTTCAAAGAAGTAGCTAATTATGCCGTCTTAGGAATGAGTTTAACCTACAAGACCTCAAATTGTCTGTTTTATTTATCGGTTTATGTCCGATAGAAATATTAACATATATAATAATAATGCGAAAGAATATGGCTTTCAATGGAGCGTTGTGCCAGTAAAAGAATGAAGATTCTTTGTTTCAAAGAGAGCTTTCACTAGATATATATGTATGTATATATATATATATATATATATATATATATATATATATATATATATATATATATATATATATATATATATTATAAAATTATTAACATGATTTTTTATATATACTATGTTTAGCTATTAACAACTCTTTTGTTTGAAAGATTCTATGGTGGTGTCAAAAGTGCTTTCATGGCTTTCTAAAATTTGCTATTTTAATTGAATACTTTGGATAAATTGTTGAATATCATGATAAGTTCAGTTATTGGCTTAATTTTCCTAAGCTGTTACTCCAGCACCCAAGACAATTCATTGCCTAATCAGAAACAAAAAGTTTGGGCAGCCACGTTCACTTTCTGAAGTGGCTTCCTAGCATGAAATCTTGAACTTGTATCCTAAAGGTATGGTATTCTTTCTCTGAATCTCATAAAGTTTTGTAGTGCATTGTCACAGAGATGTGCCTTGATACTTTCCTTCTATTACGGGGGTATCATGCCCTCCCATTTGCATATCACTGGATAGCCATTAAGTTCAACTGCTTCATCTATGTGATTTTAAAAATAGCCATATCCTCAAAAGCATTCCTTGCTAACTTGATCCAGGCAGATATTAAGAATTTGTTTCCGATTCACTATGCAGCTCAGTACGGCTACGTTTGGAGACATCCTCCCACCGTACTACGCCATTTTACTACGCTGAGAGGCAAAGATCAACGTACTGTTGACTGCATTGGGAATAGAAAGGTAAGGATCAATTTCCTCGACACATTCTACGTTGATTTGACATCGATTTTGTCAAATGTAATTTACTTGCTGCTCTATGGTTATTTTGTTCTATTTGCTCTCGAATTGGTTTAGTTTTAGATTGACTGAACAAGCACCTAAGATGGATGCCCAACAGAGAAGCACACCATGTAATCAAACTCTAACACTCCAAATCCAATGTTCATATCAAAAGACTGAAATGTTTAGCCGTTTTCCTTGTATCATTCATTCATATATTTACTGTAAAATTCTCACAGTTGTCATCACTGCTGGGAAACTTGTATATCAAATCGTAGTATAGTATTCGCATAGCGGCAGAAACGATAAAACCATTTTAGATGGACATGACATGGAAAACGTTCATATACCTCTAAACATATCTAGGAAGATTTTAGAAGCTTTATCATAATCCTATTCAAGCTCTTCTTCGCCAGAAAAAACTGTGTTGTACAACCTTCGAAAACTAGCCATTATCGCCAGCCGTAGTTAATGGATTGGAGCATGCGCAGATATGAGAAATTAGACTTAGACATCTTGATTCAAGGCAGTTACATTACAGACAATGAATTGAATTCTACACTCTCCAGTTCTTTCGTTAGTAGCTCGGGGGTAAGACATTTGATCGGCTTCTGTTCTGTCAACTTGACAGTTTAATGAAAGGACTCCGGAGACATAATGCAGAGTTAAAACAATTAGGTAACATAGGACCAGTGGCGGATACTGATGGGGCAAGAGGGCAAAGAGCTCCTAAGCTGCCATCGAGTTTGCACATTCTCTGCAAAGCTAGTAGACGAAAGACTGATCACATATTTTTTAAATAAGACAATCACTTTTGTTTGAGCCTCATTTTGCTAGGTCACCTTTCTCGTATGAAAAACACATTTAGTATACTTGACAAATACTAGACTACTTTTAACTATTTAACGTGTTACAGTGCATCAAAACCTATGTCTAAAATCACGTCTTCTTAGGTCCCGAATAAGTGGGGAATCCTAATAAGCAGGGGGTTGGAAAACTCATTAAGATGAAATAAGCGGGGGGTGGGAATAAGCGGGGAGTTTCAAAAGTTTGTACTGACTGTCCAATAACAAGCACAAATACAAAATACTCCCATTACTATCTATGTAAGCAAATGCTTTCGGAATCTTGCCACATATATCTCAATTGCTACTTGGGTTACTTAACAGAAGTACCAACTTTATACAGCTTTCTCCTAGGAGAATTCAAAATTTAATATGCGAGGAGATGCTTATTCGGGACCTAACAGTACAAGCTAAAATAACTCCCAACATAACATTATGGAAACGACTCAGAATGAGGAAAATGGATAAAACAACATGTGTGATAAAGTTTAAGTGCATAACTATGCATATTTTGCTTAGTCTTTAACCCAACAATTTATACTTCTTGCATCTTCTGAATGTTTCTGCACAAGATTTAAATTATATTGCTGCATAATATTGTGAATATCTTGTCTCATAGTGAGGTGGTCTCTACATAATAATCCTGTTAAGTTGTCTCTAATCTCGTCTAGAATAGCATTGACGGGAATCTGTTTTGCCAATTTTGCAGCGATAGGCGACCTAAGTTCATCTGAAATTTGAAGGTGTCCGAGTCTAGTGTCATGGCCGATATGGGACAAATTGTATTCCACATTATTAACTTCCTTACTAACAGAGTCAACAACGACTTTCATAAAAGCGCTGCATTGCCCAACTATTTTCGACAGCCCTTGCGTTTTCAAAGCTCTTTTACGTTCTTCCACCCCTAGCAAGTAACCCGTACGATTACAATAAAAACAATACGTTTCATTGCCTTTACACATCCTCTTCTGTCTATGTTGCACAAACCACGAGTTACTTTCCTGCTCCTTAAGTTTTTTCCATATTAAAAAGGCATCAAAAGATACAAAAGTCTGCTTCTCAGTTGAAGAATCTTTGCCGTGCATATCTACCAAATGCTTTGATAATTCAGGAAAAATTCTACATCTGGAAATAGAAAGCAACTCCAATCACAAGAAAAATGAGAAAGCATTTTCATATTTGACATTATTGTGGCAGTATTTCGATGCAATGCTACTGCATGGTCATCAGAAACTGAACAGGGATTTGGGCAGGGGTTATGATATCAAGCCCTAGCAGACGTGACAACATAATAAACCTCTATGTAGAAAGCCAGTGTCTTATTGACTGGCTAAAGCCCTCTCTGCCCCTCCACTTGCAAGGATATTCCTCTTTCGGGAGGCCGCAGCCCCGAGCCCTTGGATGTATGGCTAACAAGTCAACAAAAATTTCTAGAATTCATCTACTTAGCTCCAAGTTGTTAAGCTTAATTTATTTTTTACTTTACACCGTCTGTTAGAAACACATTTCAAACTTTTCATTTTTAAAATTATAACTGCAAATATTCAAACCGGTTCCATTAATTTACAGCCAAAACTCACATAGAGTAATATATATAAAGCTTCTTTCCTACCTTCTTTGTAGTTTTAGTCCTGAGTTCTAGCCAAATTGAAAGGTAAGAATCAAACCTTTGATGGTTCTTTTTGTCTGTACTACCTTTACGGCACTATGTATGCACTGAAAATGAAGGAGCTATTAAAGCTCATTTAATACTAAATTTTGATAAAAAGAAGTCCAAAAATATGGGCTGGGGGTATCTCTCTCATAGGACTAACCTAGAGCTAAGTTCAGTTTTAAAAAAAGCGTTTGTTGTTAATGGGATATTGCTCCAAAATGAGGTCAATGTGAGGGAGGGGCATATTGCTCTCAAAAATCTTGAAATCTATCTAACAAGATTATAAAAAATCTCCTAAACATCAACCAACAGGCAACAAAACCTTTGAGCACTTTCTCAATAGTAGGTAATACACCCCTCCATCACATACACAAACACACATAACTGTACTCTTTACATAATAAACACTATACGTGTTTTTGTACTGTCGGTCTATACTGATCACTATGTACTGCTTTTTTGTGCTTGTATAGGCTATGCCTGTCACTTAATACCTTTTGACAAAATGGGCACTGGAATATCTTCCTTCTAGACTGCCTCTGAAAAGCAATGTGTCGCTGGTCAACGTTCACTATAATATTTCATATAAAAAATATTGAATTTAGAGCTTGATCTTAAGGTGAAAATCCCTAACCTCATTGGACGAAGCATCTTCTTGCGAAATAGCAGAGGTAGATTTCTGCTCATAGTCAGAACGGCTAATTTCTTGGCGAAATTCATCCATGTTTCGTAATCTTCACTTCCTTTCCCTCTCACTGGGATTAGATTACATTCATGCATGTGGTTTCTAGCGTCAAGACCATTTCTACTGTCAAGACCCGAACCCCCGTGCTACTGACGAAAGAACTGGAGAGTGTAGAATTCAATTCATTGTCTGTAATGTAACTTCCTTGAATCAAACTGTTAGTCTAATTTCTCATCTCTGCGCATGCCCCAATCCATTAACCACGGCTGGCGATAATGGCTAGTCCTTCGAAATTGATCCGCCATACTGTTTACATTTAGACTTTGATGACCGCGCTAGTCCTTAGGCCTCCAAATGTAGCTGTAGTTTCTCAGGTAGTGTATCGGAAACTCTCTATTATCTCTATGGGCACGATGTTGTTTTTTTTGTTCAGTTCGAAATCGAAAACCATCAGTTTCACGCTTTTAAAGCAGCTTAGTATTATATGTCGCATGATTGATACAAGTATTAGTAATCCCATTATTGACACAAGCATTAGTTGCTACATTGATTAGGCACTTATATTCGTTTATTTGTTGCCATTGAGTGTTAGGACAAAATGCAAGTTTTGCTATTGCATTGCATGTATATTTTGTAGGCTTTAAGCTTAGTTCCACATTGTTTTGGTTTATTTCATATCGCTTCGTTCTATTTTGCTAGTGTTTAGTATTCATTCCTTTTTATACGTTTTCTCGTTAAGTTAATTTGCTTCATTTTTTTTGTTTGTTGTAGTTTACGTGTATCATGGAAAACTTGATATTCAGTAAAATTATCCCTAATGCCTGTATAAATCGTCCAACAAATGACATTTTTCGGTTAGGCTATAATATCAGGCAGCTACATGTGTGGACACTCTGAATTTCCAATTTTTTAATTTATTGCATTTACTTAGGAAGTGAAAGCTTTTTCATATGGTAAGTAATGGTAAGGGTAATTTCTGGGGCCTTTTCAATACGTTCATTCTCTAGGTTGATGTGTGTTATAATCTTTATCATGGGGACTATTTCATTGTTTTTTATCATTTTCTTTCTTAAATGTCTTCTTTAAATAATTATTAAGCTCTCTCCTGAAAAAGTGGGCAGGACCTTCCATGAACAATGGTATTAATGTATGCCCAATTATCAGTCATGGTGTCACTTTTATGTGCTTTGTAATACTGACATAGCTCTGCAAGCATTTAGAGTATTTTTAATGAGCATTTGCTCTTGATATGCGAAGCTATTTCATTGTTAGCTTAATTCGCAAACAATAGCTACTGTTTTACCCCCTGGAGGGACACGTTTTTCGAAGTTGTTCGATGCTATAGACGGAATTAGGACAGAAGCATAACCAATCTATCGTCTGGCGAATTTCAGCAATAAATCTACGCTACTCTATGCAGGCAAGCCAGGAAACCAAAGTAAGACATATACCTTTACGTATTGTAGTATAAGCTATCGTAGTGATTATTCGTTGTTTTATACGTAGGCCGTATGATTTTGATGTTTACCTAGGTATATTTAGTTTGAACTTTACTGTATCGTTTGAAATTAGTTCAAACCAACGCAATTCCATAGAAATCAAGGCAATTCGATATAATCAACCCAATTAGATACAATTCAACACAAATAAGCACAACCCCACTACCGAGCAACATTAGAACTATGTTTATTAAAGTCTCATCAAGGCAACAGATTATTAGTATGCAATCTACCAATTAGCATCATCTCAATTTACTATAAATTTACTATTCGCTTGATTTACTTTGATTGCAAGTTTGAATTTAACCACTGAATCCTTTTGAAACAAATGAATGATTGTTGCGTTTGAATGTCGGTTTGCTTGTGTACGAAGTCTACATTCATTTCATGGTGCATTGCTTGGTAGGGAGCTACAAATTTCAACTGTTTAGCTACGTGCTCTTGAATGACTCAAAAGTTCACAAATGTGGAGCTACTGTGCACAGTGGTTGAATACTATACACAATGTTGAACCTGCCATTTATTTGTCAACAGGATGGCAACACATGATGTTTCCTCAGCCAAAAGAGTGGTTTTTGTGTCTATTGCTATGATGAGGTGAAGGGCACAACATAATACCATTATCACATCAATGTGTAATGATCTGTACAACACAATGTGACATTAGGGGCTGTATTCTGCAGAGGACTTTGTCTCTAAGGACAATTCAGTGTCTACCATGGTCCTGGCTGTTGAACAAATGGATATGGTGGAAACCCATTTCAGAATCAATGCAGAATAATCGATACTGCAAAATGTAGTGGACATGCTGTGTTTTTTTCTCTGGCAGAGTTATATTGGAGACTATATGCTTTTTCATATATGTGTGTACTCAGTGCTTCTCAACTATTTTTTGCAAAGCCCAATAAAGATTAAGACACTGTTTTTCATGCCCCTGCTCATTATAAACAATTTTAATATCTATTAAATTTAATGAGTATACCTGTTACCTGGGGTCATATGAGATTCCTTTAGCATTGCATCTCACCCCCATTATTTCAGAAACATTGGTATTGCACACTAACATTTCTGGCACATTGATAAATGTATATCATAGCATATAATATAGCAGAGTTCTATTGGCTGCTAAGCGGTTTTTCTCTTCCATGACAGTTTTCATAATTTTCTGGTTATCCTCTAAGTCTATGATATCAATTATGTCCCAGGTACAGTCATTATAAGAGCAAGGTAGCATAGTGATTAGAGCATATGCTTCCCATGCGAAAGGTCTATGGTTCGAGCCCGACTTGATGCCCTGACTAAATACTCACTAACTGTTCACCCAGCAGCGAATGGGTACCCAGAGGGAACACTGAGGACATAAAGGCGGTAAGGAAAGGAGCTGGCCACCCTACCTCACATGCTGATGGCTCAGCATAAGTGTCCTCTCTTACAGACACTCCCCTATGTACGAAAGTATATGGGACTACCTTTACTTACAGTCATTATTGTTGGGTTAAGTCCCAGTTAAATTTGCTTAATGCTATGTTTGGTTATCAGCAACAGTGGCATCACATAACCTATTTTTCTGGGGGTTATAAAGTAACAATTTACTGATGTAAGCTGGCAAAGCTGTGAATTTACTGACAGTTGTCTGAATTTACCAACCATGCTTTATGAGCACAACCTCCTTTATATATGGGGTGCATGTATGCAACAAAGGGCATTGTTAACTCCCTTTTCACTATGTAATATTAAAGCATGCAGTCATATACCAGAGAAGTAATTGACTCTAACTGTACTGACAGGATCATCAAAGGTTGGGGGTGCAAAAACCCTCCTCTAGCTACCCCCTTATCAGCAATGACAAACTTAACATACTCCAAAGATTTGATTTCACATGTAAGCTTCATATGCAGAAAGAAACCCCAAGGGGTACTCTCTAATTATCTATGCACTAGGACAAATGTCAATATTTGGGATCTGAGATTTTACAAGCAACTCATATTAGGAGTGTGTGAATTGCAGCCTAAGAAAAATGCAATAGTTGGGGTCTGAGAATTACAGCCTATGAACATTTAAATATTTGGAGTTTGAGAATTGAACTGAAGTTGCACAAGAAAACCAACTTCTAAAGTTTTAATATGGTAAAAAAATGTTTGGGATATTCAATGAAATTTATGACAGTGAGAGTCTAACATATATGGCAAAATTTTAAACCTTAAGTAATAATCCCTGACATGGACCCCCATATAGAGAACTAGGGAGTACCCTCTGAGAAAGACAGCATGACAGACTATTATAAATGCCTGATGAACGCAAACAGTTGTGCATTTCCTTCTTTTATTGAACCATGTAGCCTAGCATAGGCTTGTGATCAATGTTCACAATTAGTTCTCGCAAATTTTGCTAACAATTTCACTTTCCAATCCAGCCACACCCTTCAGGGGCTCACGTGGTCCTTCACAGCAACATATGTGTGCTGTGGAGGGCCAAAACTAATGTCATCAATCCATGCATGCAAGTGGGGGCACTTCTTGTTTTTTCAAGGCCAATTTGCAGGTTATGTCTGCTTTCAGCAGGCGTTTAGATTATCCTCTTCTAATACGTATCACAATTTCCCTACGGCAGTTCCTGGGGCTGTGTTTGAGTGAAATGGCACCAACTATCAAGACATTGATGTGACAATAGCCTCCTTTAACAAAAGATAATGATAATGATGGGCCACACTTAAAAATAGAAAATATAAAGATTTTAACCATCTCATAATTTTTTTTCTTGAATATAAAACACAGAAATAACTTAACAAACATTTTGCAATTCATTAAAATAAATATTTTAGAAAATAACTATTAGTTAGTTTTGAATATATACATATATATATATATATATATATATATATATATATATATATATATATATATATATATATATATATATATATATATATATACATTATACATATATATGTATTTAACCAGAGCACGAAAAAGTGGCAACATTCTTTTGACATACTTAAAGACTTTTTTCGTCCGACACTCGTCAGAGTATGAAACGTCGGATAGCAACCGAAAGGTTAACCAAAATATATAGCCAGATGCAGTTACATGTGATAGGATGCATTTAATTGGCCCCAAGAGTGAGAAATTAAGACCTCTA
>OLMO02000325.1:201515-212126 GCA_900291935.2 Cassiopea xamachana
TTAACTAAGAACCATACATGGGACTTGGTTGATCTTCCTGATGGCAAAAATGTTGTCGGATGTAAGTGGATATACAAGATTAAGAGCCTGGCATGCAAATCCATAATGGCGCCCTAGCTAGGCAGAAAGTTAGTGTACACTAGACGCAAAAAGGAAATAAATCATGTTTCTGCTGCTTATTCCATGGATATTATAATACATTATGGCTTTGGAGAGAGACTAAGAGTTTTTCATGCTTTTTTGGAGAAACTTTTGCGTTTATCAGCCGTGGACTCAGCCGTGGACTCAGCCGTGGTAGCTCAAATATCGAACAGTGTTGCTGCGTTGCTGTGGATACCTTACTAAGTTTCCTCAAATGCTGAAGGTATTTACGATCTATACTTAAAACAAACAGTAATGAAGGTTAAAGAGTATGGCTAAGATTCATTTAGTAGCAAATACATTTCAAATTAAAGAGCTTTTCAAAGTAGTAGCTACCTATGCCGTCTCAGGAATGAGTTTAAGGCCTGCAAGAGCTTAAAGTGTCTGTTTTATTTATTGGTTTATGTGCGATAGAAATAATGAAAAACGTAAAGACATCTTCTGTCAATATTGCATATTATACAATACAATATCTGTCTCTTAGAAGGTGTACTTTGTCTTATAACGTGGTCAGTGTAAATTCTGCCGAGCCTGTGAGAAATGATTGTTAATACAATTCTGCAACACTCTCTATCAATATTGTTACATGGCCATCTCGTGGACTTAAAACATGATTATGGCTTTCAATGGAACGTTGTGCCAGTAAAAGAATGAAGATTCTTTGTTTCAAAGAGAGCTTTCACAAGAATTTGAATAGTAATGCAGAAGCTTAAATGATGTGATATTTATCAACTGGTTAATAGAGTGATGCAACAGATTATGAACATTTAGATTTCTTTTTATAAATGTGAGATCAAGCCATTTGTGCACAACAGATCATCACTCTTCAAGATGGTATTTGAATCCGAAATAGCCTTCAAGTTATCATTAACACAAAATGAAGAATTATGAGGAGAATGGATATTCTCCATAATTCAGTTTGCATTGTTTTAGTACCTCTATGCTATTATCCTGGGACAATGCTCTAAAAATGCACTTAAGCTGCCAAGGATTGGGAGTAGTATTATAACTATTATCTCTTTAAATCTTGCTGTAAGCCATTTCCAGAGACCTTCAAGAAATGTGTATGTAAAATCATTCTCAAAAGCAGACTTACCTCTGGACAATAACCTTTCTGTGATAGCAAAAATGGAATGTTCTGATGCACCAAAGCCAATAGAAAATGCTTTTCTGAGACCATCAATAATTTTCTTTCCAACAGTATTTATAAATTATATATATATATATATATATATATATATATATAATATATATGTATTATATATATATATATTATATATATATATTATATATATATATGTATGTATATATATAATGATTTTTTAAATATATTATGTATAGTCATTAACAAATCTTTTGTTTGAATGATTCTATGGTGTCAAAAGTGCTTTCATGGCTTTCCAAATTTGCTATTTTAATAGAATACATTATATAAATTGTTGAATATCATGATAAGTTCAGTTATTGGCTTACTTTCCATGAACTGTTACTTCAGCACCCAAGACAATTGATTTGCTGTGGCTAATGAGAAATAAAAAGTTTGGGCAGCCACTTTCACTTTGTGAAGTGGCCTCCTAGCATGATGTCTTGAACTTGTATCCTAAAGTTAGGATATCCTTTCTCTGAATATCATAAAGTTTTGTAGTACATTGCCACAGACGTGTGCCTAGGTACATTTCTTACATTTTGGGGGCATCATACCCTCCCACTTTCATATCACTGGATAGCCATTAAAAATTGCCATATCCTCAAAAGCATTCCTTACTAACTTGATCCAGGCAGATATGAGGAAGTTGATACTCTCTTAATATATAGAAATCATATACCATATGATAGCCCTCCTTCTATACGTTCTGAATATGCAAGAAAATTCCAGGTTTTCCTTAGGGGAGGGTTGTTACAACAGAAAACAACTCACCAAAGTCCTTGCATTGGCCTTGTATGTACATGCCTTTGTCATCAAATAATCACTCAGTAATCCTCAATATAACCGAACAATAAAGCTCTATCAACTTATTCCCCTCTACCTTGATTTTTTCAACCTTATATGAGTTAGGCACTAACTGGTGCAATGAGACAAAAATATGGATTTCAGCTGTTCCTGGTGTTTTTGGCTATCAATGTATATAATTGTACGCAGCGTAAGAGGTTAATATTACGGAAATAATTATCTATTTCCAGTATACATTCCCATTAATCATATTTCAAACGTCTGTTAAACTTTTTCAATGCGAACGTAGTTTCCGTGTGGTCTTTTGCCTGACTACGCTACCATTTTGAATTTACATAGTGGACCCCGATCACGTGACATAGCGAGCTCTCTAGTCCTATTATCTCTATGATTAAGAGAAATGCTGATGGTGATGTCAGCAGATATAAAGCTCGATTAGTGGCCCAAGGGTATTCCCAAGTGGAAGGCATGGACTACGAAGAAGTCCTTGCACCGGTCGCAAGGTATAATTCGATCCGATCAATTCTTGCCATAACCAATGAATTAGACTTAGATATCCACCAAATGGACGTCAAGTGTGCATTTCTACATGGAGAATTGGAAGAAGAAATTTATATGGAGCAGCCTGAAGGATTCATTGATGAGAACCATCCAAATAAAGTATGTAGATTACAGAAAAGTATTTATGGCCTTAAACAATCTGCAAGATGTTGGAATTCTGCCATTGATAAATTTTTAAAGGACAGTGGATATACTCAAAGTGATGCTGATCCTTGTATTTACTCCAAATCAGTTGATGTTGATAGAAAGAAATATATAATGTTAATTGCTGTTTATGTGGATGATGTTTTATTAGCCTCAAACAATGCTGAAATGATGAAGGAAGAGAAAGCAAAGTTAAGTGCACAGTTTGAGTTGGAAGATCAAGGGGAAGTTCACTATTGTCTCGGGATGTCTATTAAAAGAGATAGAGAAGAGAAAGTTCTTTCCATTGATCAAAGAGCGTATTTGGAAGGAGTATTGAAAAGATTCAAAATGAGTGATTGCAAACCAGTATCAACACCACTGGAAGCCGGCAAAAGATTCGAGAAATTGGGAGACGGAGAGGAAACTGTAGATGTTAAAGAGTACCAGGCTGCAATTGGTTGTATTACATACGCATCCGTTGCAACAAGGCCCGATTTGTCTGCAGCTATTGGAGCTTTAAGTCAATTCATGTCAAATCCCGGAAAAGAACATTGGTCAGGAGTCAAGCGTGTTCTTAGATACATTAAAGGGACATTGAATTATGGTCTCAAATTTGAATCCACTAATAATGGAAATGTTGATCTCTCTGGTTTTGCTGATGCCGATTGGGCAGGAGATTTACTAAGTAGGAAGTCTACTTCGGGATATGTATTTCAACTGGGACCTTCGACTGTTTCGTGGAGATCAAAACGACAGTCAGTAGTGGCATTATCGTCGACCGAAGCAGAATACATTGCATTGTGCTTAGCTTCTCAAGAGGCTATATGGTTACGTAAATTGCTAGAAAATATTGGATTTAAACAATCTGATGCAACCACATTGTATGAGGACAATCAAGGTACTATTGCACTTGCCAAAAATCCCAAGAGTCATTCCCGTACCAAACATATTGACATAAAATACCATTATGTGAGAGAATCAGTTGAAGAAAAGAACATCAAACTCGTATATTGTTCCACCGAGGGTATGATAGCTGATATTTTAACAAAAGGACTCCAAAAGCCCAAATTTGAGCAGTTACGTTTTTTATTGGGAGTTAAATGTGTTTGACTGACTTCTTTTTTTAAAGTATATTAAGTAATGTTCGTAAAGTGGGAGTGTTAAAGAATGCATGTGTTTATCACATACAGTTCACGTGTTACATGCATGATATATATAGTTACTCACATTACATAATCCGACCTTTGAGCGTTTTGTTAATTTACATATTTTTCAGACAGTATTGTTTTTCCGTTCCGTTGGTTATGCAGTTATAGTAGTATAAACAAGGCTGATTTATCTATGTTATATCTAAGCTTCTTTCGTTATGATTAAGAAATAGTTCGACTACTATTGAGGATAATTTAGTGCTTTCACATCCATAATATTTAATACTCTTGCTGCAATGAACCGTTTGAAACTTGAAAGGAACTCTTCACACGTCATATTTGGTAATAACTCTAAATGCAAACCTCTTGTTAAACTACATGTGTAAAGGATGATGTATGCTTTACTTTTCGCTTTGTTTCCAGTTTTGACTGTGATTGGACCTGCAAAATCGACTCCCACTACATCGAATGGTATGTTTCCTTCAGATCTTTCTCGATGTAAATTCCCTGGTGGAGGTACTGGCAAAGCTGTGGTATGAAATTTCTTGCATCCTGAGCATTTTGATAAGACTCTCTTGGTAATACTTCTCAGCTTAGGGATCCAGTAGTTGTCTCGAATTTTGGACATAGTTAGTGAAACTCCCCCATGTAAAGTCTGCAAGTGGGCATTTTCCACAAGTTTCTCTGAGATAAGATGTCTAAATGGCAAGTAAAGGGGATAAACTCCTTGTATGCGTCCTCTACATTCACAGATGCCCTCCTCATTCTTGACTAAGTTTAATCGCTGACAATCATTCTTGAGTTGGCTTGTCTCATCTACATCCTTCTGTGCTCTCTTTATCATGAAATTGATTTGCTCTTGGATTTCTGATGTCGACAAAGGTCCTTTAACTTTCTGATTGCCCTTTATATTGTTGATGAATCTGTTCACCCAATACATTACTCTAATGGTGGTCCACCAGGTTTTTCTTTCAAGTAATATATCAATTGTATCTGTAGCTCTCTTGACAGACACTTGCATAATCTCTTTCACAAGCTGTTTCTCGGAATCAGAATCTTTACTTGGCTTAGTTACAATCATAGCTGGCCACAATTCTGGTGTACTCAGCCATGCTGGTCCTCTCATCCACTTCTCATTTGCTTGCAAGTTAACACCTCATCGACTTCCTGTCTGCAGGGTTTTCTTCAGAAGGGATATACTTCCAGATGTATCCTTTCTCATTGATCTTTTTAACTCTGTTTGATACAAATTGCTTATACTTTACCCCTTCTTGAAGCCAATGCAAGCATACCGTTGAATCAGTCCATGCATAAATTGCTATCACTGGGTAATGTGCAAAAGCACTTGACTTGCTCTGCAACAAAGTGGTAGCCATGTGACAACCGACGAGCTCTAATCTTGGAATAGTAAGATCACGTTTTGCAAGCCTTGACTTGGCTACAAGTAGACCTTGAGCGACTTCTTCTTCTTGCTTCACAACTGCATACACTGTTGCACAACAACCTGAGATGCTGGCGTCAGAAAACCCATGAAGCTCTATAGATGTTATTTCATCTTTATACTGTGGAATACATCTTGGTATCAGAATTTCCAATGGCAATTGTTTAAGCCACTTCTCCCATCGCTTCTTTAAATCTTCTGGAAGTTCAATGTCCCATGGAATCTTTCTTTCACAGATGTCTCGAAAGATTAACTTAGCTGTCAACAATAAGGGTGATGCAATTCCCAATGGGTCGTAAATTTTCGCTATGGTGCTTAGCACTATACGTTTTGTTGAAATTAGCTCTTTCTCTGGAAATGTCAATGACAGATTATCACTTGCTTTGTTCCATCCAACCCCAAGAAGCTTTGTCTCAGATGTTTTTGTTCCTAGGCTTTCTTTTGCAAAAGTGAGCTCATCATCACTAGTTATTTCTCCATCCAAATCCCTTTCGTTGGAATGCCATTTGTGTAGTGCGAATCCTCCAGCTTTAAATATGCTGACTGCAATTTCTTTCAGATCTCTAACCTCTTCTATGCTACTTCCTCCCATGTTTATATCATCAACGTAGATGCCCTCTCTGATCTCTTTCACTTGTTCTGGGTATTGTGTTGCAAACTTGTCCAAATGTTGCTCCAATGTTCCCCCTAGCAGAAAGGGACTTGGGCCTAACCCAAACAAAGCTCTTGTTACTTTGTAAATAACAGGTTTCTTACTTTCCAAATCCTCAACCCAAAAGAAACGTAAAACATCTCTCTCAGTTTCTCTAATCACAATTTGAAGGAAAGCTTGCTTTATGTCTCCTGCTAGAAATACTGGTTTGAATCTTACTCGCAGAAGAATGTCTAAGATCTTTCGTTGCAATGGTGGGCCTATGTCAAGGCATTCATTAAGAGATGGAGACTCTAAATCTGCTTTGGCGGATGCGTCGTATACTATACGTAATTTAGTGGACTGCACGTTTTCCCTCACCACAGGTTTGTGTGGAATGTAATGTTCTGGCCCTTGTGACTTCTCTGGTGCAACTTCTACAATTCCCTCTCTTAGTTGATCTTCAATGATTTTATGGTATTCTTTGAATAGCTGTGGTTGATTTTCTAAACGTCGAATCAATGAATTAAATCTTGCTTTTGCAGCTCTTTCGTTAGTTGGTAATTCTGGATGTGTTGCTTTCCATGGAAGTGATGTTTCAAACCTTCCACCATCTCTTTGCACAAGTTGTTCTTTAAAATCTTCATAAACACTTTGCTGGTTACCCTCTGGTCTGTCTTCAACTCCCAGCACATCAAGGCTACAAAGCTGCATGTAGTCATCATGAGAACTTCTTATATACATGAGAGCTGAATGTGCACCTTCCCTACCTGGGGACATTATCACCCATCCAAGACTAGTTTTCTCTGCAATAGGTTCCCCAGCTTTCACTGCTCTTGTTGGTGTTGATGTTTTGATTCCTGCATAACTGCTTGCCCCTAAAATGACGTGAACTAGTAAAACTTCTTTCTTGTCAAAATCCTCCATTTGTACTCCCTTGAGATGAGGGTTGGCTTCAATAACCTCTTGGTATCGTGGGTTTACCAAATTTAGGAGGACCTTTCTTTCCACTCCACTCATCTCTGATTTGATGCTTAGCTTTTCTTCAACATCACTGATTTCCACATCATATACATTTATGCTTCTTTCTGATGTCCCTAACAATGTTTCAATTGATTTGTGTTCTTTTCTCACAGGGTTCTTTCTTATTAAACCCAGTAGTGTTGAAGATATATAATTGCTGCTTGATCATGTGTCCAGAAGTGCCCTACACTTTACTCCCTCAACTTTGATCACAATCACAGGATGAATCACACTGTTGATGTTAGTTGTAGTCATTCCTGGTTCACGTTGTCTAATCTCTTTATCACAAATCGAAGAGTGGTGTCTCTGATGGCAAACTTGACAGCTTGATTTGCTTTTGCAAGCAGAAGCCCTATGCCTCTTTCCTGTGCAGTTAAAACAAAGTCGCTTGTTGCTCAAAATCCTTCGTCTCTCCTCCACAGTCTTCACAGATTCACAGTTTGAAGACCTATGACTGCTGCTATCACAATAGACGCATGGTCGTGGTTTGATCTGATCTCTTGTAGAAAATGTTTTCTCTCTCCTAATGTCTCTCAGCTGAGGTCTTGACTCTCTCTCTCCAATTTGCAAAGGGTTTCTGTCTATCCACCCTCTAAGGCCCTCAAGCAACTCATGAAAACCCCAATTTTTCCGTTTTGGATCCATTCTGGTGATGTCTGAACGAATACCCTCTAGTTTGTCCAACGTCATGCGCACATTTCCAGCTACATCTCTTAGTTTGCCTAATGTGTCTAAAGCCTGAACATGACAAAGGAGTTGATCATAAAATTCATGTATTTTAGGGCGAGATGTTCTGTGGATTGTTGGCAGGGCAAAGATCTGTTGTACATGTGCATTCACAACTTCAGCAGGGTCACCATATCTCTGTTGCAAGATTGTTTTCGCTCGTTTATACCCCTCTTCATCCACTGGAAGCTTTTCTAGCAATGATCGTACTTAAGGCAAAACCAGCTCTTTTAAATATGAGAACTTGGCTTCATCGCTAAGTGGAGCTTTATCAATTGGAGTTTGGAATAGACTCCAGAATCTTACCCAGTCTAAATGAGTGCCTTCAAACTTAGAGATCTGTAAGTCTGGAAGCTTTGTTTGCACACGTTTCGTTTCAGCCAATTCCAGCCTTTTTCTTTCAAGCTGTAGTTCGAATTTTTCCTGTCTTACTTGCCTGGCCACCTCAGCTTCTTCGTCTTTACTTCTTAACATCGCTTTAATCCTAGCCTCTTGTTCTAGCTGTTCAAATCTCTCACTTTCTTTTATCTCGTTGTCAAATTCTGACAATTTTGAATCAAGTTTATCGATTGAATTCTCATAGGGTTGTAATGACTCCTTCGCTTTGTTAGTCCGGCCATCTATGACATCTTCGCTCTCATCTAAATCGATAAATATACCCTGAATTTCTTGGATCAAATCTAAGCCCTCATCAATTTTGCTTCCCAATAGTTTCCGCTGGCAACTAACGTTTCCTTGCTTCCCATCCTTTAAACCAGTCATCGTAGATTTATCATAATACGCCAATTTCTTTAACGCAGACTGGAAAAAGGATTGTTTCGATTCGAGCTCAGTTTTATCAACAGCCGCTTCACTTCCGCTCCCTTGCTTATTTGCCTCAGGATCTTGTGTTTTTCCTCTCGTCTTCGACATGATGGAATTTCACAGATTTATTCCACAAACCTATATGTTTGATAAATCACTTTATCAAGAGTAAATGTCCCGTCGGAGGTGCCACTTTTGCGGTGAATTTTGCTTGATTCCCACAAATTTTATGGAATAAATCGATAACGTTTCCCGCTGAGATGCTCCCAAGTTAGTAAACGACAAAAGTCGATAGTAAACACAAGAATATAACCAAACAACAACTTGAATAAACGAAACAAACAGCAAATGAAATGACACGAATAGAAATTAAAACAGTCTCACAAGTTTATCGCAATGTTATTCTCGGTAGAAAGTTCGCTCTCTCTCGTGTCCCTTATCGTTCGATCTGTTTACTCTCCTCCGCAGCACACAAATATATGCAAATTGCCCACACCTGGTAGACTCAAATAAACTTACTTGGACCTTTGATGGTAGGGATACCTGCAGTGTCTTTCAAGAATTTAGGGGTTTCAATTGCACCCATCAAGTACTCTTCAGTATCATTGAATTTTCCAAGTCAATAGGCCTCTTTGTGCATTTCCCAAAATTGCTCCTTGACTCTATTATGTCAAATATATCTGCCATCAAATGGATGAACTCACTTACTGCCTTGTTGCTTTTAGGCCCTGCTACCTGAATATTTTGTAATAATATTATTGTCAGTGGAATAGAATGGCTCATAGTTTATCAAGTCTATCAGCTGAAGCAATCCTTGCAAGGTGGCAGATTTCATATTTCAGGGAAACTAAAGGGGTGTTTCTAGTTTCTTGATGTTATGCCCAGGTGTTTCAATCATGCTAATACTCTTTTGAGGTCTCATGAAAATAACTGTAGACATCTGGTCATGTCTCAGTAAGCAGGTTAATAGTTTTATACATCAACTATTTTAAAATGTCTTGATTTGAATTAATTGTTAAGGTGTATGCAATGGAGACATGGTCTTTAGAACCTAAATACCATGACAGGACAAATGTTAGTAACAGCCTTGTCATGCACTTTACCCTTAAAAGTGCCACAGCCAGTATTTCCAACAACTTTGGACTGCCTTTGTCCCATCTGAGTTGTTTTTGAGTTGACATTTCATCAAGAAACTAAGCTAACCTCTTCAAGGATCCTGATTAACATACAATATTTACTGACTATAATTTTATCATTAGTAAATGCAGCAAATTTAAAGACTTTTTAGCAATTTCTGAACCCTTGGGTTGTAGAAGTGGAATGAAATGGCAAATGCTTTGCTTTCCTGAAATCACTTGAAGCATGATAATTTGCTGCAATTTTCTGTCTCATTCTGATATAGTTCATTATCCATGTGATCAAAGTTTTTATGATTGATTTTTCATTTTATTTAGATAAAAGTTTCAGTTTTGAAGCATCAAAATGAGCTTCTTAATGGCTTTCTCCTTTTTGACGTTTCGTTTTCTTATAACTGACTTTAATTAATTATTCTAGGTGAAATATTGGAGGCATATTTGTGATTTATTTGTACATGTTTTGGATGCAAAGCAGTATTTTTTGGATGGATTGAATTAGACTTTGTGATTGGAATTGTTTCTTTGGAATTATTTGAGAAGTTGTGGCAAACTAAATACAGAATTTTCTTCAGTGGTTTTTAGCAATAGATTCAGAATTTGGCCAGGAAAAAGGACAGTTATGTATTCATTAGAAATGAAGCAGCTCTCACAACTTCATTGTGGTGCAGATGGATGCAATTTTTTGAGATGCATTGCAATAAGTCACTTGGCCTACAATTTCTATTTGTGGACTAGAAACCTGTTATATAAACATTGACTCCAAAAGTTCATTTTAATTTCATTACTATGTTTTAAGCAGAAGAGTGTTTATTTATTTTGGAATTCTTGTAAGCCTGTTATACAAACATCTAATAAATGCTCATTTTAATTTCATTACTGCCTTCTAAGCGGGTGTTTCATGGAGGGGGCTCAGCCCCCCCCCC
>OLMO02000325.1:222108-313433 GCA_900291935.2 Cassiopea xamachana
ACAGTGAACTTTTTTTAAGTCACCTCACTGCAAAAATATTGATCTGTCTTCAAAATGCTATTTTAGCCTTGATGATAATAGATTCAAATTAGTAATGACAGTTCACGAAATGGTCCAATATCTCAATTGATGTCCAAATTAGTGTCATACAATTATAGCTTTAAAACTATAAGATATGCATCGTTTTCATATTTCATTGTAACTGTGAAAGCTTACTATTGTCAGGTTTAGCTTCTTACCGTTTTCAAGTGTTTCGGAAACGCCTTGAATCTTGTTGGTACAGCATTATCCCTGAGTCGAATACACTGCCCAGTTCTATCTATATACCTCTCAAGGAAATGATCAGAGCATATGAGAGAGTGTTTCCCAGGATTCCAATTATCACGCCTAATGTGACGGAGCCACTTCCGCTTTTTGTCTTGATTACTAGGAAATCTGCAAAAAGTTTGCTCACTTTAAAACTTCTAAGCTTGAAGTTGCGTTCTCATATATCACATTCCATTATCAAGGGTCAAAGAATTTCCTCAGAATTTAGTCCTTGTATCAAAGTTTACGAGGCTCTACGTAGGATTTTGTTTTTAAAATATTTACTACACTAGCAAGATACGTTGCTAATACACTGCATGTATGTTTTTCAGTATTTGCCAGCTTGAGAAAGTATTTGCAAATTTCTATGAAATAACTAAGAAGGGTATGATTCGGCCTAGCTAACTTATATGGTTGCTACTTACGAATGAAATGATCGTGGAAATTGCCGTTTTAAATGCGATTCTTCGTCATCACTACCCTCACTATTGCTTCTGCACTCATTTTGTTCAATTTTCGTTTTTTTTCGCTTTGAACACCCAAAGGCTGAACACTGAGGTCCATATCGCTTTCCCATAGCATCCCACAGTTTTTGGTACGTCCAATATGGCGCGAGTCGAATTTCGCGGGATACATAAAACGTGACTCGAAACAATAGGAAGCTCTATCCAGTCTTTTTTGAGATCAGTGGTTTGGCATTGCTAGAAGCTTTTGGAAATGGTTTCCCTGCTTTCACCCTTACTGTATGAACATCCATATGCTTCACAAAACCACTCTTACGGGACACAGTCTTATTGCATACAGGGCAATGATAGTGGTACCTACATGCACTGTATGGATGGCTATAATTTTCTTTTTTGCATGGCAGTATACGATAGCCATCATAGTCAAAAGTTTTTTCAGGGTTCACATGAGTTTGTTGACTGTGCCGGTTGATACGATATAAGGACGAGAAATGCTTGCATGGAGGGCATAAGGCACAATGATAGTGCTCGTAGTTTATAGTACACTTCCTTCCTCCATTCAAAGTGCATCTTTCGATAAACCTACTAAGAGTTATTCCTGCGGAGCCTAGTGGAATGTTGGAGACATTAGTTGCAGAGTGCTGATGAGGTGTGCAATTGTCTACATTTTCATGTAGACACTCTGCCTTTTCAATTTGATCTGGATAATTATTACATGCATTGCTCTTCACACTTGCCTGGCTAGCTGCTGCTACTGGTGCACTTGCTCCTACCTGCTCAAGTTGTCACCAACATTAACAACTTCCTCACATCTCAACATAGAGATGTCAATGTGTTGATTTAGTAGCCATTGGAAAACAACCAAACATAGAAAGTCATTGTACCGCTATATGTTCTTTAAAGACTCAAAACCCCTGATAGATTGGTTGGGGGCTCCTTTAAGGGAGAGAAAGGCATCATCTGCAGAAGCAGCCAAGCACATTGATATTATTGCGAAAATACCACATATATGCGAGCAAGTCTGAAGAGGATAATAGAGAGCTTATGATTTGACTACGAAAGCTACTACGACGGTTAGTTGCCACTAAAAACCGCTTCTGTGCATGCTCAAAAGGGAATCCTCTTGTGCGCCTGGTCATAGTAAAATTTTCACTACTCATACTAGGCTACTTCCTCGTACTCACGACTACGAAGGTAAGAAGTTAGTCTTATTTCAAATGTCATGCTCTAGAAACAATCTTTATTGCTTAGAAAGATCATTATCTCGTAATCTACAAAGTATTTTCATCACAATACTGCACTATATGCACTTTTCAGCTGTCAACATTCCTTCACTATAGCAGCCAACAATTCGCAAGCACGGTCAAAGAGAATCCAAATGTTTGTATATAACAGTATATATGCTATCAGGCGTGCAACTAGAAATTTTCGAGGGCAGGAGGTCTACTCCATGAAAGAGGTACTTTTTATAAGAAGATACAGCCTATGGATATTTTTTCATAGTCATAAGTGGAGAAAATACTGTGGGAAGTTTACTGATAGCGTTGCTATGAAATCCAATGAATCATATTGCAATTCATCATTAGGACAGGGAGAGAAAAAAGGGGCCAGGGGCGAAGCCCCAGAATATTGTAGGTATTACTTTGTTCAATCTTACGGAAAACTTCTTTTTGATATAGAGAGAGCACTACAGAAAGGGCACTTTTGTTAATTTGCTGAAAAGGGCAGGGTTCTAGACCCCCCTAGTTGTGCGCCTAGCTATTGACTTTTTCTAGGTGATATTTCAAGCAAATAGAGTGTGTATGCATTCTGATTCCTAAGTACTACATAAGGTATCTGCTTTCTCTGGGCATCTCTTTCCATCTCAGTGTGCCTAGATGAAGAAATTTTTATGATTTGTATTTGCTCTATGGCATAATCTTCAAAGTGTTTTATTGCTATGATTAGTATCCATGTCCCCAAAACTATTCCAAGGTAAGAATGAAGTAGAGAAATATATTAAAGTTTCATTTTAATTAGGTTAGAAGCTTCTGAAGTTGATTAATTTCATTGTCTTAATTTTATCCAGGCCTAAAATGGCATGGACTGAAGAGCAAAACTTGCTATTATGTAGAGAAATTCTTATCTCTCAACCCTACAAATTTCCATTTGGAAGCAGAGAAAGGGGCTATTGCTGGAGTGAAGTGGCAAATAGGTTAAATAAATGTCATCAGCCAAGGTTTACAGTGGATCAGAGGGCAGTTAGAGAAAGATATGCCAAAATTGAAAAGTACTTCAAGAATAGAATGGCCAAGGAAGAAAGAGCAAGTGGAATCAATGCAGAGGAAAGTGAGCTAGACCAGGCAATTCAAGACATCATGGGGATGGCAGAGGCAGCAGAAGTAGAAATCACACAGAAAGCAGCAGAAAACAAAAACAGCAGAGACAAGGATAGATTGACTGCTGAGGATGTAAGGAAAAGGTCCATGGAGAGACTAAGTGAGACACAAGAGAGAAAAAATTGAAAATGAGACAAAAAAGAGAAGATCAAATGCAGACACTTTGGAATTTTTAAGAGAGAAGGCAGAAGAGGAATTTGAAATGAAAGGAGAGGAGCTGGAGTTAAAGAAGAGAGAAATTGAAACTAGACTGAAGGAATTGGAATCTGAAAAGGAAAGGGATCAGCTTGAGAGAGAGAGAGGAAAGAACAGAGGAGAAAAAAGAAAGAAAAGAATGAGGAAACTATTATGAATCAGCAGCAACAGATAATGGCATTACTTCAGCAACAACAGCATCAGCAACAACAAATTGTTCAACAAATGCAACAACAAAATGCTGCAATTATTGCTATTCTTGGAAAACTTGCTGACAAGTAGCAAAATTTTGTTAAAAACTCTACATAAACGTACAAAAAATGAACAATGGCTGCTTTATAGAACCCTTGCTCTTTAGTGTCTAGTAATGTCTCACAAGTAGTAAAAAGTTTTCCACCCAGGGCATTTATATTCCAACCCCGTGCCTATTAACTTTTGTAACATTTAGATCTTACCCAGGGCATTGCCTAGGTTGGATACTTTGGCAAGTTAAATCCAACATTAAGAAAATCATGCTCATTGCATGCTATGTTGTTGCATTCTGTGAACTTGACAATGTTACTTTGATAAACAGTTGTGGCAAGAAACCATGTCATTTTCTGTAAAAATGTTTGGTCTCTTTCCTGCCCCCACATATTAGCACTTGCAATTTTTCCAACCCTCTCATTGTTTCAATGCCCTCTTCCATTAAGCACTCAAGATTGCTCTTTGCCAGTCACTTTTTTACCAATAACTTTTCCCCATATCCCATGTTCATGAATTTTCCATAGGCTTTTGGTGTATTAGAATGAAACAGATTTGTAAATAGGACTTGAAACATATTGAGGGCTTAGCTTTGCTGGTTTGATGATAGGTTTAATCTCTTTAAAGAATGTTTGTAATTGCCAAATTTCTCCGACTGGTACAAAAATTGAAATACCAAGGTAGAAACAAATAATGCAGACTGTAGGATACAAGTAAGAAATAACTTGGTAAATCTGTTAGCTTTTAAAAAAGCTGTTTTATGAGTGGATTAAGCAATTAATTCATAATTCAGTTTCCATTAAAGTAACAGTGGAGGGCAGGAGGCTGAACCTCAAAATAATCTGCTGTGTTTGACCCATATAAGCAAGTAAGTGCGTGTCTAAGAAGAGCACAGACACTGTATATCTTCCCAACAGGGCTCAAACCAATCTTGAGATTTTCTTAAAATCGCAAAACGTGAAATATGAGACAATGTCTCCAAACACCCACTCCACAGAAACACGAACCTTGCTCATGGATTGATTGAATGCCTGCTGTTCAGGTGTCAAGGCTTGTCTTTGTCGAAATGGACACTGCAGATGTTGTCGCAGTGGATAAGCTGGATCACCATACATGCAAAGTGCATCACCATTGGGAGCATAAGAGTATTCTTCCAGCTCATCTAACAGACCAGACATAACCAACATTGCTGCATCATGTCTCCTCCCTTCAACAGGACCAAACAAATTTGCAATCAATCCATTTGGGGGTACAACTGACTGGAATTTTACTGAATGTACTCTTTTGTGGCCATTATATAGAACTCTTTGATTACCTTTGGGCCTACATATAGCCCTTACAGTTCCATCCACAAAACCCCAGCAGTTATCCAATGCTGCCCCCTTTGCATGAATTGCATTTGCATACATCCTCAGATTTTCCCTAGACAACCAAGGTTGGTCCATGGAGGTAAGGCGATCTGCAAACTTTCCATAAATTTCGTCAATGACAAGGTTAGTTATCATAGATAACTGTGGGACTGGCCTTGCAAAACAATGAACTATATCTCCATACCTACAAGGATAAGCAAGCCTCCTCAAACAAATACACAAAGCCTCAACCGAATCAACAACATCCCCATTGTAGCATTTAACATTCTCAGGGAATCCAAATGTATCTATCAGGGTATATATGTCATCTCTTCTCACCCTAAACTCTGCCTTGCATTCATCTTCTTCCATCAGCTCCAAATTAAAGTTCTCGTACCTCCAGTAGGGAAACTGCGGATTTCGTCGTCTGTGCACATCATGGAGCAACAAAAGCTCGTCCTCATTGATAACATTTGCATCATTGTAGCCTAGAAGCATGTTATTTAACTCATCACAATTTGCCATGTCTAATACTCTTGCCTCGCTTAAATCTGGCGCCAAATGGTCGTAGTCCTTCAGTTCGTAAGCTGAAGTCTTTCACTCCGTGAACCACTACGGAGCCGCGCTAGAGCCCAGATTACCTCGGTCGTCGTAGTCATCCTCGTAGTGAAATCGTAAGCTCTCTATTGTCTCCAACATTCCTTGGTGCAGGAATGGAGAATTTCACTCTTATTTGGAATGTGGCATGTGGAGAATGCCATTTCTTGGGATGCAACCTTACCAAATAGCACAGATATAGCATGGTTAAAATCTTGAATTACGCTTTGGGGCATTGGCCACCCTTGGGAATTCCCATAAAACAACTGGTTTTGCTCTGTGTAGTATACACCCATAGCGAAATGGCATCCACATATAATGTTTTTGCCAATGATGGTCTTGCTAGGTAGGTGTTTCCATTCCATTTACCAACATTTATTGCAAAGATTATTTTTTTTGGCATCACATCTGTATGCTTGACGTGTATTCTTTGAATAACATGCCTTATATCAGAAACAAAGGTGTAATTGAAGGCATAAGTGTCTGGATTAGATTTATTGATTAGCTGTGCTATGCGATACATTATCAAATCAGACAACCAACAATTTGAAGCAAGACACTTAACTTCACATGTTTTTAGCTGCAAATTTGGCCAAAAAAAATCCCTCATTTGTATCATAGAGCATACTATTGAACGTTGATAGTAAGGCCAAATCTAGAGCTGGGGTGCCATTTGGCTGTAAGATACAATTGCTAACTGTCCTAAACCATTTATTCTCTTCTTCTACTTGGTATTTACTATTTTTAATTTCATGGACCAAAAATAGGTTTCTAAGTTCAATTACATCCAAGTACTTGTTATTTAGCATAGCTACATACTCACGCTTATGCTCCTCTTTTACTTTCTCTAGCTGAGTTATTGTTTCTTCACGTTGACTTATTGGTGGCAGAAACTGTAAGCTAAAAGCGTCATCTATCATTAAATTACCTTTGCTGCAATAGACTACATAAACTGAATTTCAAAAATTATGCTACATCCGTACTAGGAATTACAAAATGTTATATGGATTCTGTAATGATTTAATGATTCTTGAGATAATGGCATAGCTAGCTTCCTACTTATTGATAGTTTTCAGTCTAATACCAACTGTGCTATAAAACACTTTCTAACTAAAATACTCGTACCTGCATAGCATTTACGGGAGAAGGGATGACATGCACATCATCTCTCTTGGTTTCAGATTCAGGCGCAAAAACGTCTGGCCATTCCTCATTTGGGAGCAAAGTATAAACTGACTTTCAAAAAGTATGCTACATCATCCGCACTAGGAATTACAAAATAGTATGTGGATTGTGTAATGGTTAAATGATTCTTGAGTGAATGGCATAGTCTGCTTCCTAATTATTGATTGTTTTCAGTTATTATAATCATTAACAATTCAAAGGTCATTATGGATTTCTTAATTCACTAGTATAACCTGTCTTAATATTTCTGCAGTTGGCATATAAGGTCCCTAGCGGCCAGTCACACATAAGTCTCTTTGCTGGGGCTTGTTAGAATGTAAAACTGTTCAGCAGTTTTTTAACCATTCCATTATTGTCTAACACTTTTCATGCCCCATTTAAAAAATGCAAGATTTCATATACCTTTTTCCAAAACTTCTATGAAATCTTGTACTCTTGACCCCAATTGTCCTTTGGGAGGCTTTCATACTCTGCCCTCTTATAACCCGAACCAGTGCCCTGAGTTATAAATGACTGGCCCTTTTTGAAATGGTCCCTTCTAACACAGAAGCTGGTTGGGAAGTAAAGTCATATTCAACGTACAGTTTTAGGTATGTGAGCAGCTCTCCTAACGTCCAGTTGGTTCCCTATCGAGAAATTGTATGAGTACATCAATACATAGAAAAGTGAGTAGCTATCTTTCAATTGTCTACTAATGAACGCCGTCCTTTGGTGAACGCTGCACTTGAAGGCAAGCACTTTTTTCAAAAATTCATATATAATAACTATATTTAGGAAAGAAAACCATTACCATACTACAACAAGTAAATGCAACTCTTTATAAGTGCAACATAATTTCGACCTTTGAAATGTGCCTCACTTCTCAATTAGGAAACGAATTCCGCCTTCAGATATAGGCTGCCTTATATTTAACACCGCATCAAAGTTTTGTTTTTAAGCGAACACCGTAGCATTGTGAGGAGGATATATGGTACCTCTTCTTCTCTTCTTCTTTCTTGCTAATTGCACTGGCGTTTTTTCACACTTGTTCTGTGATAAAAAATAAATGAAGAGTGAATATAGGTAATTTAGTAGTATCGTTTTAATGATCAACTAGATAATATTGCAGGTGTCGTTAGGTATTTTTCTTTCATATAATCACCCAATTATCACGTTGAGCATATGTACTCTCATTTTTTATTTTCAACATGAGATCATTCATCCTCATTAGATTACAATAAAAAAGTAAAATCGTAACGTACGTATTTATAGTATTTTAATAGTACGGAATCGACTGTAGAAGTAAATTCAAAAGAGATGGATTGTGAAAGGTTACCACATCCGAATAGAGAAAGCACTTATGCTTTATGACAATATTGTCAATCTGACGTCCCCATGCCATACCTTGTTTACCATTTCCATTCACAGATTGCAAAGGAAGAGAACTGGAAAAGACAAATCCTCATTATTCTACATTGAAGCATATTTCGTGTACTTCTATGTTATTACAGAAACAGTCATCATCGAAGTCCTTATGGGGTAGCAGCTGTTTTGTTACCATACACCAATTAATGTTTTGTAACTTACGTCTCACTGTCGATCTTTCGATTAACGCTAGGGCTGATGCTATTTAATGCTCTTCTTATGGCCTTTATAAATAGCGGAACACCATAGTTGGTGCTTACATGCACACTGTCTCTAGAAGACCATAGCATGGAATTCCTGGTATTAAATGCTCTTGAAATGTCTACATGATGTAACCCCACTTCAGTCACAACCCGCGATATCATTGCGTTGTACATCCCAAGTCTATGATCGAACTCATCCAGCCTTGGTGGTATGGATGGTACTAGTATCTACAGGATGGGAAGAAAACTTTATCTTGATAAAATCTTAATAGTTTTTTCTAATAGCATACCAAGAACGTAACAAGCTAAATGTCAATGAAGTGATCCATAATTAGAGGGCACAAGCCCTATGGTAAGCGCTATGATTTTTACACATAAATAGTTGGTCTATAATGTAAAATATAATGCAATGGTGTTTAACTTTAATATGCTCCTCAAAATAATTATGGCCGTAATACAGATTAATTATGGCTGTAATACAAAATAATTACACCTACCATGCTTTAGATTTATCGAGGGCAACCTCTTTCTAGAGGAATCGTAGTATATATCCATCACAAACGCCATCATGTCATTAATATGTTATTATACCTCATTAGAATACCCGGTTTTCTTACTGTGATAAAATTAGTACCTTGTAAAGCAAACTAGTTTGAAGAGTGGGGTAAATTTTCCTCCAGTTTACCTATCGTGGGGTCCAATCTTTTTTAGGGCACATAATGCTGTAGTCCCCTACTGGTGACAAATAATGACCACTCCCTGACAATTTAACTATATTTTTCCTTGCATGTTATGTTATATGGAGGTGTAATGAAGAGGGCTGGAAGTGGGAGGTTGCTAAATGTGTCTTCTCCCTGAAGGTGTAACAGACAAGAATTAAAGCACTCTTTCAGTACAACCTAAAAACAGCAGAAGTAAAAAAATATCTAAAGAATAGTGTCACACCTTAGCACAAGGGAAGTTTTTGGTAGGGGAATAAAGTAGCTGTCTCAGGTGCCTTTCTGCACGTTCCATGACCATATGCCGCTCTGCATCGTTGGTTCTGACAGCTAGCACGATGTAGTCAGGCGATAAAGCGTGTGCTGTCACCGACACCTCTAATTCAAGAGCTATGTCAAGACAAGTACCCCCAGGGGTACAATTGACTGTTGAAAATGGACACTCTTACCGTAAAGAACTATCTAGAAGCTTAAAGAACTATCTAGAAGCTTAAAGAACAATCTAGAATTCTGTAGAAAAACCTAGAACTATCACACTACATATATTGCATAATATGACGAAACAAAATAGTGGACTAAAAGTAGAACTATGAACTGTTATTATCTGGAACATTCTAGCATATCAGTTGCTTTTGTATAAATAGGACAGGCTTTTGTAGAGAGAGAACTCTCGTAATTTATATGTTGGAGCAGACTGAGCTACTTTGCAAAGATAACTCAAAATATTTTAACAGGTTATGGGCCCAGTCAATGCCCTATAAGATTGAAGTTCAGAGAAGTACATTCAAGAAGAAGCCATTTTGTGATTTTCAAGCCGATCGTGTTTTGTTTTGGTTTGATTTTGGTTTTGGTGTAAAGTTTGCACGAAATCTGTCGGGTTTACCTACCTTAAGGAGTTTAAGCAATACCGAGACATAAATGAGAACAAACAGGACATGACAGACACGCCACTTATTATTGACCACGTGATCGGGAAGTTAAGGATGATATTACACATTTACCATTCAGAAAGTCGAGCGGGAGACACTTGAAATATGTTAAAAGTACACACAGATGTAGTCTTTTCAAACTCCATCTTTTACTTATTCAAAAAGTATACAAGATCTTTCTCAAGCACCAAGCACAGTATTAACTGCCCTTATATCAATAAGATATGACTCACCATAATTTACGTAAATCTTCTGAATCGATGTGGTCTTCCTCGACGTAATGTAATGTATCGAGGCCTATGGCATCCATAAAGTAACAACTACTATGACTAACATAGAACAGCTATGATGAATGGAAGGAAAGAAAACTTTTCAACGAGGCGTTAGTTCCATGTGTGAATGAACACTGATAGAAGAATATGAATAAGCGTCTTTGATTACGTAACGTTCTTGAAGAAATTAGAAAAGGGGACACTTGCAATATTTTCAACACATATACTCTATGTCTATTCATACTATTGTATGTAAGCGATGACTGACAACAGATACATGAATATGATTCACGGTTTTTGATTATATACATTTCTTGCAGAAAGTCCAAAGGGAGACACATGCAATATTTTTATTGCAAAACCCTAATTTTGTCTCTACTACCACTTACGACATTACTCGCTGCCTGCCCCTATTTGGCTTGTCGTGTCTCTTTGGCACAACTGTAAGCGATGAGTGACAACTGATAGAAGAATCTGATTCACGGCCTTTGATTACATATATTGCTCTAAGAAAGTCCAAAGAGAGACACATGCACTATTTTTATGGCCAAACCTTAATTTTGTATCTACTACCGCTTACAACATTACTTGCGGCCTGCCCCTATTTGGCTTGTCGTGTCTCTTTGGCAAAAGTGTAAGCGATGAGTGAAAACTGATAGAAGAATTTGAGTCAGGGTCTTCGATTACATATATTTCATGTAGAAAAGTATAAGGGCGAGACTTGCAATATTTTTATTGCCACCCCCTATTATTGGTTATTCTACCACTTACGAGATTGCTTGCGGCCTGCCCCTATTTGGCTTGTCGTCTCTCTTTGGCAAAAGTGTAAGCGATAAGTGAAAACTGATAGAAGAATCTGATTTAGGGCCTTTGATTACATATATTTCGTGTAGAACAGTGAAAGGGAGAGACTTGCAATATTTTTACTGCCATCCCCTATTATTGGTTATGCTACTGCTTACGACATTACTCGCGGCCTGCCCCTATGTGGCTTGTCGTGTCTCTTTGGCAAAACTGTAAGCGATGAGTGACAACTAATAGAAGAATCTGATTTAGGGCCTTTGATTGCATATATTTCGTAAAGAATATCCAAATGGAGATATATGCAATATAGTTATCTCTTACATTTTAAGCTTATTTATACTACCGTATATGTCTTTGGGCCTATCTGCTGCTATTTGGCTTATGGTGTATCATTGGGGAACCTATAAGCTATACATAACATTTCTTTTTGAAATCAGATTCAGCATCATTTATTACATATATTTATTGAACAAAAGTAACAGGGAGACATTAGTAATATTTTTACTCGCTTACCCTAGTATTGAATTTAATATCGCTTACGACATTACTCGCGGCCTGCCCCCATTTGGCTTGTCCTGTCTCTTTTGCAAAACTGTAAGCAATGACTGAAACTGATAGAAGAATCTGATTCAGGGCCTTTGAGTACATATATTTCTCTAAGAAAGTCCAAAGGGAGACACATGCAATATTGCTATTGCAAAACCCAAATTTTGTTTCTACAACCGCTTACGATATTAATCGCGGCCTGCCCCTATTTGGCTTGTCGTGTCTCTTTGGCAAAAGTGTAAGCGATAAGTGAAAACTGATAGAAGAATCTGATTCAGGGCCTTTGATTACATATATTTCTCTAAGAAAGTCCAAAGGGAGACACATGCAATATTTTTACGGCCAAACCATCATCATCATTATCATCATCATCATCATCATCATCATCATCATCATCATCATCATCATCATCATCATCATCATCATCATCATCATCATCATCATCATCATCATCATCTTCATAACGTACATTTAACGACACAGTGGTCAATGCAAACGTTATTACAACATTAATTCACTGAGATATATGTTTTGCATAAATCAAAGAATACGTCTGAATTTACTTGCTCAGTCACATTAGATGGAAGGCTATTCCATAATGGTACAATAGAGTAAAAGAAAGAGTTTTTAACAACGTCAACACGAGCAAATTTAAGAGTGAGTTTTTTCGAATGGGAATTTCTTAAGCTACTGTAGGTGTTTTTTTCAAAATAGTCAGAAGGGTTTAGGGCAACTTGGTTGGAAAGCATTTTATGAACGTATCTTACTTGGAAACGGGTCCTTCTTGATTCTAAAGTATCCCAGTTCAGCTCCTTACGCATAGCAGTAACACTAGCCGTTTGCCGATAGTCGTTTTTTACAAAGCGGGCTGCATGCCTTTGAACCATTTCCAACCTATGCTTTAATTCTTTGGTGCTAGGTGACCAAACTTCACAAGAATACTCAAGATGGGGACGAACCAATGATAAATATAATTTTTCTTTGATGTGACTTGAGCAGGATGAGAAATTTCTTTTTAGCAATCCTAAAGTTTTATTTGCCTTACCTATCATATGATCTACCGTTTTATTCCATTGCATTTTGGAACTAATGTACACTCCGAGGTATTTGTATGAATCTACATTTTCAACTGGAACCCCATTTATATGATATGTAGAATGAATAATGTTTCTATTCAGAGTAACTGTCATTGAAAAGCAGTTTGAGACATTGAAATCCATACTCCAACGTATACCCCAATTATAAAGCAAATTTAAATCGTCCTGCAACACTCTATTTTCTTCTTCTGACTCAATTTTTCGATATAAAGCACAATCATCAGCAACTAGATTAATATTTGATTCAAAACCATTTACAATATCGTTTATGTAAATCAAAAATAGTATGGGCCCAAGAACTGTCCCCTGAGGGACTCCTGAGAGCACTTCACAAGGGAAGGATCTTTCACCATCCATACCAACTGTTTGTGTTCTTGATGATAAAAAACTTCTTAACCAAGAATGGCACTGACCTCTAAAGCCGTAGCTACTTAGTTTCTGTAAAAGTTTTCTATGTGAAACTTTGTCAAAGGCCTTTGAGAAATCAAGGAAAATAATGTCAGTTTGTCCTTTAGTGTTTATTGCTTGGCATAAATCATGAACAAGGGATAAAAGTTGTGTTGTGCAGGAAAAATGCTTCCTGAAACCATGTTGCTTGCTTGTAATAAGACTATATTTTTCAAGATGGCTATACATAGAAGATTTTATTACATGCTCAAGAAGTTTACAGGGAATTGATGTGAGTGAAACTGGTCTATAATTTGATGGATTACTTTTCGCTCCTTTCTTATGAAGAGGGGTAATATTTGCCATCTTCCAGTCATCCGGTATTTCAGATGGTGCTAACGAATTTTTATATATAACTTCCAGAAAACTTGCTGCTTCATTCGGAATTAGTTTGAGTAATCCAGGGCTTATGTTATCAGGTCCTGGTGACTTTTTAGACTCAAGTCCTTCGATGAGCTTTTTAATACCGTTAAAAGTTACCTCGATATTTGGACTAGTGGGGATATTTGATGCATGACCGCAATCACCAGAATCTAGACCTACAGTTTCTGAATGTTCATCACAACTGAAAGCTTCAAAGAAAGTATTGTTTAAAACGTTTAAAATATCCTTGGACTTTGTAAATGTTAGGTTATTTTTGATTAGACACTTAATAGACGATTTATAGGACCTTTTCAATTTGACATACTTCCAAAACCGTTTTGTTTTGAGACCATCATCATTCAAACTATAGTTATTGACATATTCATTGTGGCTAGTATTTATCAAGTACTTGACTCTTCTTTTTTGGTGTTTGAATGCTTGAGTGTCAAAAAGAGATCCTGTTCTCTTTGCCTTTTTATAGAGATGTTCTCTTCTACGGATTTCACGACGAATTTTAGAGTTCACCCAGGGAAGACCAGATTTTGATTTTAGTACTTTGGAAGGAACAAATTTATGGACAGCTTCGAATAGCTTATTTTTGAAGTATACCCATTGGGTCTCAACATTCATAGATGAGGCATGTACTTTAAAATAAATGTATGCATTTTGCAAAAAATTTCTAAGACTAATTAGGTCAGCTTTATGATATAAGTAAACCTTCCTTGTTCTGTTAGCAATTTTTTTCTGCATTTACATGAAAATTGTATATTATCATTTCGTGGTCTGAAACGCTGGGACACGGTAGCACATCACTTACACTAACTTCCTTGTTGGACAAAATCAGGTCAAGTATATTATCTCCCCTTGTTGGGAAATGAACAAACTGCTTTACACCTAGCTCTGAAACAGTTTCCAAAATCGACCTAGACTCTCTCTTGTGTAAAGGATTGTCTTTTATTGCATTTGCTTCCCAGTTGATATTCGGTAAATTAAAATCACCGCTTAGAAGAAGAGTAACATTCCTTTATGCAAGCACTTGCATTAACGAGTCTTTCAACTTTTCCATTACTTCGAGGGTAGAAGATGGTGGTCGGTAAAAGGCACAAATGACAACTGGTCTCATATTTTCAACCATCAGTTTAACACAAACAAACTCACATTCAGTCCCTGTTATTTCTAATTTTCTAGATTTTAATTGTTTCTTTACTGCAACAAGAACACCTCCTCCATGAATATTTCGATCTTTTCTATATATATCAATATTTTCCAATCCTAAGTCATCATCAGATATATTTTCATCGATTTTTGTCTCACAGGCAATCATAATATCGATGCTGTTGTCTACTAAAAAATGCAGCAGTTCTACTTGTTTTGCTAAAATATGATTTACGTTTACAGTAAGAACTTTTACAGCTTCGTTGTGACGCTTAGGATGATGATAGTCATCCCGTTTTGAGTGTAAGCTTGAAATATGTTGTTTTTCTTGTTCAACTTCAAGGCTCGTGAAGCTGTTTGTGGAGTTAAAGTTTGTGATGCGTGATAACAAAACGTTAGAAGAAAAGTTACAGCGGGAACAATGGTTACAAATCCATACTGCGCTATTACCGTTTGGCTCTCCCTGGAGAGATGAAATGTTTACACAAGCAACATGGTACCAAGAATCACATGCACTGCAACAACTAATACGCTCTTTCACACAAGCATTCTTGCTACACAAGTGGCATGTATGTCGAATTGAACGGGGTCCAGGATTAGGATGAATATTTCCAGAAATTAATAATAACATTAGAATCATATAACGTAGGGAGAAAAATTTAAAATGATTGGGTCGCAAACACATTTCAGCATAAAAGTAATCTCTCAGGCCAACTCGAGTCAAACCGAGTGGAAAAGTTTTATATTGAAAATGGAATAACATCTCGTGTTCGTTATGTGATTGAATTATTGTATTAAATTGAAAAACAAAGAGCAAGAGCAAAATTATGTTGGCTTGGTATGCAAAATTTGGTTCACTATATGTAGTTTTAATTTTATAACGTTTCAAACGTTTACTCTTCATTGCGATTCTAAAGCACCAAGTCAGATATGAAAAAGTTAAACTGAAAACCCAGAAAGTTATAGGTAAACTTGTTTTAACTAACTTATGCAAAACACTTACCTCAGCAAATATAAAAAGCAACAGCAAAATCCTACACACAGTTCTACACAACTCTTCCTAACTCCAAGGGATTAATACAAATGCAGTGGTGGTTATTTATTAACTATATGACAATGTTTCTTTATGACTCTAACTTGCTTTTCAGCTCTGCCAAAGACTTAGGAAAAAATATCTTGCCGTCTTGAAGTTTCACCCCGATTTTACAGTTGATATCAATAAAAGCGTACTTTGCAATTGTGGAATACTGTAGCAATGCGTTTTTGATGTCGTTAAAGAAGGCCATGTTTCTCTTAGTTAGGTCAACTCTGATAGGGTAGTTTCCATTTTTTCTGTTTCGGAAAACCAGGCATCTAGGCTGCCATGAGCACAAGCGGACGATAATCTGTACCTTTCCTCCTCTCTCTTTCCCAATGCGATGCGCTCTATCGATATCTTTCTCATCAATATTGATGCCCAGCTTTTGAGTAAAATATTCAAAAATCCAGTCGAAAACTTCCTTGTTAGCAATTGCTGTTACTGGGACATTGACTATGCGAAGGTCATATCTCCTACGATATTGTTGGACATCATTGAGCTCAATTGCAACATGATCGACTTTCGATTCCACGTGCGCTATCTCTTGGGGTAGGCCCATGCTCAAATTACTAAAATCCTCTTTTGTTGGAAGATCGTCTAGCTTCTTGTTTATTGGCTTGAGCAGATCTTCTATGCTATGTATTATCTCTTTATTCATGTTACATTTACTTTCCACTCACGGAATTAAACCAATTTAAAACTTTTCCCTGGAGCTACATAAGATACGTCTCATGTGTCCACGCTATCAAGATATGTATATCTTGATTTTGTATCTACTACCGCTTACGACAATACTCTTGGCCTGCCCCTATTTGGCTTGTCCTGTCTCTTTGGCAAAACTGTAAGTGATGAGTGAAAACTGATAGAAGAATTTGAGTCAGGGTCTTCGATTACATATATTTCATGTAGAAAAGTGAAAGGGAGAGACTTGCAATATTTTTATTGCCACCCCCTATTATTGGTTATACTACCGCTTACGACATTACTCGTGGCCTGCCCCTATTTGGCTTGTCATGTCTCTTTGGCAACACTGTAAGCGATGAGTGAAAACTGATAGAAGAATTTGAGTCAGGGTCTTCGATTACATATAGTTCATGTAGAAAAGTGAAAGGGAGAGACTTGCAATATTTTTATTGCCACCCCCTATTATTGGTTATACTACCGTTTACGACAATACTCACGGCCTGCCCCTATTTGGCTTGTCGTGTCTCTTTGGCAACACTGTAAGCGATGAGTGAAAACTGATAGAAGAATCTGATTCACGACCTATGATTACATATATTTCATGTAGAAAAGTGAAAGGGAGAGACTTGCAATATTTTTATTGCCACCTCCTATTATTGGTTATACTACCGTTTACGACAATACTCACGGCCTGCCCCTATTTGGCTTGTCGTGTCTCTTTGGCAACACTGTAAGCGATGAGTGAAAACTGATAGAAGAATCTGATTCACGACCTATGATTACATATATTTCGTGTAGAACAGTGAAAGGGAGAGACTTGCAATATTTTTACTGCCATCCCCTATTATTGGTTATGCTATTGCTTACAACATTACTCGCGCCCTGCCCCTATTTGGCTTGTCGTGTCTCTTTGGCATAACTGTAAGCGATGAGTGACAACTGATAGAAAAATATGATTTGCGGCCTTTGATTACATATATTGCTCTAAGAAAGTCCAAAGAGAGACACATGCAATATTTTTATGGCCAAACCTTAATTTTGTATCTACTACCGCTTACAACATTACTTGCGGCCTGCCCCTATTTGGCTTGTCGTGTCTCTTTGGCAAAAGTGTAAGCGATGAGTGAAAACTGATAGAAGAATTTGAGTCAGGGTCTTCGATTACATATATTTCATGTAGAAAAGTATAAGGGCGAGACTTGCAATATTTTTATTGCCACCCCCTATTATTGGTTATTCTACCACTTACGACATTGCTTGCGGCCTGCCCCTATTTGGCTTGTCGTCTCTCTTTGGCAAAAGTGTAAGCGATAAGTGAAAACTGATAGAAGAATCTGATTTAGGGCCTTTGATTACATATATTTCGTGTAGAACAGTGAAAGGGAGAGACTTGCAATATTTTTACTGCCACCCCCTATTATTGGTTATACTACCGTTTACGACAATACTCACGGCCTGCCCCTATTTGGCTTGTCGTGTCTCTTTGGCAACACTGTAAGCGATAAGTGAAAACTGATAGAAGAATCTGATTTAGGGCCTTTGATTACATATATTTCGTGTAGAACAGTGAAAGGGAGAGACTTGCAATATTTTTACTGCCATCCCCTATTATTGGTTATGCTATTGCTTACGACATTACTCGCGCCCTGCCCCTATTTGGCTTGTCGTGTCTCTTTGGCATAACTGTAAGCGATGAGTGACAATTGATAGAAAAATATGATTTGCGGCCTTTGATTACATATATTTCTCTAAGAAAGTCCGGAGGGAAACACATGCACTATTTTTACTGCCAAACCTTACTGTTGTATCTACTACCACTTACGACAATACTCGCTGCCTGCCCCTATTTGGCTTGTCGTGTCTCTTTGGCAAAAGTGTAAGCGATGAGTGAAAACTGAAAGAAGAATTTGAGTCAGTGTCTTCGATTACATATATTTCATGTAGAAAAGTAAAAGGGAGAGACTTGCAATATTTTTATTGCCATCCCCTATTATTGGTTATACTACCGTTTACGACAATACTCTTGGCCTGCCCCTATTTGGCTTGTCCTGTCTCTTTGGCAAAACTGTAAGTGATGAGTGAAAGCTGATAGAAGAATCTGATTGACGACCTTTGATTACATATATTTCTCTAAGACAGTCCAGAGGGAGACACATGCACTATTTTTACGGCCAAACCTTAATTTTGTATCTACTACCGCTTACGACATTACTTGCGGCCTGCCCCTATTTGGCTCGTCGTGTCTCTTTTGCAAAACTGTAAGCAATGACTGAAAACTGATAGAAGAATCTGATTTAGGGTCTTTGATTACATATAGTTCTTGAAGAAAGTCGAATGGGAGACATATGCAATATATTTATCTCTTTTACTTTAGGCTTAGCTATATAAGCGTATATGACTTTGGGCCTATCTGCTGCTATTTGGCGTGTGTTGTATCATTGGGAAACCTATAATTCATACATTAAATTTCTGTTTTGAAAGTAGATTCAGCATCATTTATTAACTATATTTGTTGACGAAAAGTAAAAGGGAGAGACTTGCAATAATTTCACTCCCATACCCTAGTATTGTATATACTACCGCGCACGACATTACTTGCGGCCTGCACCCTATTTGGCTTGTTTTGTTTCTTGATGAAATCGAAGAGATTTCATGAGAGTATTGTCCGAACAATACTGTCAGGGGAATATTTAGCTTCGTGTGAAGCTGGCGAGGTGTAGTAATGTATGTTATGAGAATTGTTGGTGTAGACTTCGTACACAAGCAAACCGACATTCAAACGCAACAATCATTCATTTGTTTCAAAAGGATTCAATAGTTAAATTCACACTTGCAATCAAAGTAAATCAAGCAATTAGTAAATTTATTGTAAATTGAGATGATGCTAATTGGTAGATTGCATACTAGCAATTTGTTGCTTTGATGAGACTTTAATAAATATAGTTCTAATGTTGGTCGGTATTGGGGTTGTGCTTATTTGTGTTGAATCGTATCGAATTGGGTTGATTGTATCGAATTGCCTTGATTTCTATCGAATTGCATTGATTTCTATCGAATTGCGTTGGTTTCTATCGAATTGCGTTGGTTTGAACTAAAATCAAACGATACAGTAAAGTTCAAACTAAATATACCTAGGTAAACATCGAAATCATACGGCCTACGTATAACACAACGAATAATCACTACGATAGCTTATACTACAATACGTAAAGGTATATGTCTTACTTTGGTTTCCTGGCTTGCCTGCATAGAGTAGCGTAGATTTAGTGCTGAAATTCGCCAGACGATAGATTGGTTATGCTTCTGTCCTAATTCCATCTATAGCATCGAACAACTTAGAAAACGTGTGTTTCCTCCAGGGGGTAAAAGCTATTGTTTGCGAATTAAGCTAACATACCGGCCCCTTAAAGGCGATACTTAGAGCCTTCATAATTAGATAATCAAGCATAATCATATTGTTCATAACAAAACATGAATAAATGCAAATAATAAAATAGTGTTCTGAAAATGTGTGTTGGAATACAATCCATATCGTTTTACTTATCCGCTTCTGCGGTGGGCTTCTCGGCATAGCAGTCCTCACCTTCCAGAAAGACAAGCTTGTCAATAGGTCTCTCCAGCACTGACGTCCTGGTCTTTAGCTTGACTGACCGCACTAATCCATCGTGGTTGCTCTTTCTCACTTCCAAGATATGACCCAGTGGCCACAGATTACAAGGAGTAGATTTGTCTGCTACAAGCACAATGTCATTTACAGATGAATTGGGTCTACTTCGGTTCCAACGTTGTCGCTGTTGTAAAGTGGGAAGGTACTCTTTCACCCATCGGTGCCACAAGACGTCTGCTAAGTATTGTATCTGGCGCCATCATCGTCGAGTATACAGATCATGTTTATCAAACAGACCTGGTGGCAGCATTGTACCAGCTCGTAGAAGAAGAAGATGGTTCGGCGTGAGAGCTTCCCAGTCATTGGGATCATCTGAGACCTTTGTTAGAGGCCTCCCATTGATAATAGACTCGACCTCACACATTAACGTTGTGAGGCCTTCATCATCTAGTGTCTGCTCCTTACTGATTGCATTCATTAATTTCCTTGTGGTACGGATGCAGCGCTCCCACACTCCACCATGATGGGAGCCAGCAGGGGGATTAAATATCCAATTTGTTGAATGTTGTAAAAGAAAGTCCTCAATTCTGCCTTGGTTCCACTCCTTGATGGCATTTCTAAGCTCCTTGTTGCCTCCAACAAAGTTTGTACCATTGTCTGATCTAACTTCTTCTGGGACCCCTCGTCTTGCGATAAACCTTCTTAAGGCATTAATAAAGGACTGAGTGTCCAGACTATGGGCAATTTCTATATTGACTACTCTGATAGATAGACATGTAAAGAGTGCACCATACCTCTTCACCAGAGATCTCCCACGTCGGACATTGATTGGGCCGAAGAAGTCCACACCAACAAAGGTAAACGGTGGCTTGGATGGAGTGACTCTTTCTTGTGGCAGATGTGCCATCTTTTGCTCCTGCACAGGTGCCTGTCTCTTTCTGCAGCTGAAGCAGGCATTACGGATGCGTCTGACAGTTGGTCTTCCCTTAACTATCCAGAAGCGTTGTCGGATGATGGAAAGCACGTACTCAATTCCTGAATGACCAACTATTTCATGGACGTATCGCACTATTAGATCTACTACATGGTGGCGTTTTGGGAGGATAATTTGATGTCTTGCTTCATCTGATATTGGGGCACGTCCTAGGCATCCACCAATACGCAACAATCCTTCAGAGAGAAATGGATCAAGCTGATGCAGGGCACTGGTTGATCTCACTTCTGACTTCTGCAACATTTTCTTATTGCCATTTGCTACTGATGATAGAGTGCTAAAAATAGCCACTTCTTGGGAAAAGCTTTGCCTTTGAACGTGTCTGAGAATTTCTTGTTCAGCTAGTTTATATTCTTCAATAGTTATTGGCTGTAGGTCACTACATTTCATATTTTGACCATTTTGCCGCCCTTTTACTGCAGCCTGTAGTCTTGCTTTATAGCACATCATCCAAGCTACGGCCTTCTTTAACTTAGGCCAGCGAGAAACTCGTGAAAATATGTCATCAATACTAGCGCGGTGTTCTTCCTTTGTTTGAGTAGCCAAAGTAATCATAGAGCCTTTAACTTCACAATCATTTTCCAGGTTTTCCGCCATACCTGTAGGTCGTGTGGGCCAGCATTCTTCTGGACCTCCGAGAAAATCAGGTCCTTGTAGCCAGCGCTTATTTTCTAGCAGATCTTGTGCACGTAAACCTCTTGAGGCGTCATCAGCAGGATTGTTAGCAGTTTCTACGTAACGCCACTGCTTTGGATTGGTGACTTCATATATAGCTGCAATACGGTTCGCAACAAAAGTGTTGAACCGTGACTTGTCATTCTCAATGTATCTGAGTACGCAGGTGCTATCAGTCCAGAAAATTGATTGATCGATTGTGATGTCCATTTCATTTCGGATCATCTTGTCCAGCCTTGTTGCAACAACGGCAGCTGAGAGTTCTAAACGTGGTATAGTGAGGGGCTTCATTGGAGCTAGCCTGGACTTTGCCATTAGTAGAGATCGATAAACTTCTGCATGTTGATTTGTTATTCGTAGATAGGAAACAGCCCCGTAGCCATACTGGGAGGCATCTGAGAAGTGATGGAGTTGGATATTTGTAGCAGAACCGAATGTCTTAGGCTTCACGCATCTATTGATAGAAAACTCCTGGAGCCTTTGAAGATCAACTAACCATTCACGCCATTGTCTTAGATTATCTTCTGGAATTATATCATCCCAACTTAGCTTCTGACGGCACAGATCTTGTAATGTTGCCTTTGCCAGCAAAATGAATGGTGCTGCAAAACCCAGGGGGTCATATATTGAGCGTACAATTGAAAGAATGCCTCTTCTGGTCTGTGACTTATCCTTTACTTGGATGCTGACTCCAAACTTGTCAGTTGAGACATTCCAGCACACACCAAGAGCCCGTTCTTGGGTGGGATGGCTGAGATCTAGGTTCTTTGCAGCTAGAGCTCTTTCAGACTCAGGAACAGACTCCAGGACCCTTTTAGAAGTTGACATGAATTTCGTGAGGTGGAATCCACCCCTTGATAAAAGGTCTCGAAGTTCACTTTGAAGTTGAATTGCTTGATCTTCACTTCTTACTGACTGTAGACAATCATCCACGTAGAAATTTCGCCTTACTGTGTTGATGGTATCCTGACTAAAGTCATTCTTATTTTCTTCTGCTGTCTGTAGCAGTGTGAAACTGGCACAACTTGGTGATGAGGCTGCTCCGAACAAGTGGACCATCATTTGATATTCTTCTGCTTTCTGATGCAGTTCCCCATCTGGCCACCAGAGAAATCCCAGGGCATTAGCATCTTCAGAAGGAACTCTCACTTGTAAGAACATACCTTCAATGTCTGCCATGAGTGCAATGGGTTCAGCTCTAAATCGCATCAACACTCCTACAAGTGAGTTGGTAAGGTCCGGCCCCTGTGAAAGCTGACCATTTAATGAAGTATTCCTGTATTTTGCTGAACAGTCAAAGACAACTCTTGCTTTCTCAGGTTTCTTTGGATGAAAAACTGGATGGTGAGGAAGGAACCAGGACACATTTGGAGAAGAGACGTCATTTGGGATACGTCTTGCAAAGCCCTTATCCAGTAAATCGTGCATAAAGGCAGTGTATTTGCCTTGCAGAATTGGTTCCCTTGCCAATCGCTTCTTCAGATGTTCCAAGGGGAGTTCTGCCATTTGGTGGTTGCTGGGAAGATCAGGACATCCTTCTTTCCACGGGAGGCCGATCTGATAATGGCCATCAACTAGCTTAATGGAGGATCTCATCCTCTCCAATGCTCTCTTATCTTCTTGAGACATTGCCACATTAGGCTCATAGGCAGAGTCATTGAATTCCATATTACAAACCTTTCAAATTGACCACTTAACTTTGTATCCGTTTTGATCAAATTGGCAGTGCACCTTGCACTACCAGGTTTCCTTATGGGACCATTGATCACCCATCCTAGCTCAGTCCGAGTTGGATATGGTTGGCCAGGCTGGCCCGATTTCACTTCTTTTGGTTCCAGAGCCCTAGGAATATCACTTCCTATCAAAAGACCTATGTCTGCATCAATTTCTGCAATATCCACACCTGCAAGGTGTGGAAGGCCTTGAAGATCTCGTCGACTTGCACGATCCTCATTGGCTACTGGTAGATGAGGTGTAGAAAATACTCGTGGTAGCTCTATTGTGTTATTTTCATCAAGATCACTAATCTGAAGTTGTAACATAGTAGTCTTATGGCATTTAACTGCTGTGTCTAAAGTGGTCCAAGAGATGGTCGTGTCCTTTCCCTTTGCATGAAGCTGATTCATGAGTTTTTCCGTACAAAATGTTGTATTTGATCCTGTGTCAAGGAATGCATATATTTCTATGACCTCTTGTCTGTTTTTTTTTCTATAGATATAAGAAATTACATTAAACAAGTTAAAAATTGACAAACTACTTTACAATACTACAAGGACGATACCAGGGGGTGCAAAATATCATGACTACCCCCTGGCCTTTAAGGCACCCCTCTGGTCGAAAACAAAATGAAATGAAACTCATAGTTTATGCAGTTTGTGGCTCATTTGTCACTTGGATTTTCGACCAGAGGAGTGCCTCGACAAGAATCTAAATACAAGAACTAAGGACATAAAATATCGGGAGAGGAGATTAGAAGATATTGATACCAGGTCATTCAAAACGTTTGGAAATTTGGACATATTCCAGTGCTGCTCTGAGAATTTTTGCATTTGAATCAAAAGATAACTGTTCATGGCCATAAAGGATAACTTTTAGCAACTCTTCATTTGAGGGGCATTTTATGCCAGAAGGCAACAATATAGCATTCACACTATTGAGAAGATCATTTCTAAATACATCATAAGCGTGGCAGAACAAGAAATGGTGTTCCGTGTCCTCTACACCGTCATTTATCGCGCATAAGGGGTTCAAGGTTTCTCTAAAATTATGCTTAAATTTGTGAAAATTCAGCTTACTTAGCCCAACACGTAGCTGGGTTAGTATAGATAAGCCTTTAGGGTCATGAATGCGGTAAACAGACTTTGGAGGTGGACGGATAATCGACAATAGTTTTTTCTTGAAAATTTTTACGGAGCTGGATAGTCTAATGTTAGGGTCTAGCCTATCCCATTCGGATAAACAGTGGGGATGAAAACTTGATTTGAAGGCTTGTGTTCTTGCTAGTATTTGTCCTACCGTAGCATTCCTGCGAAGATCATAGTTGGGTTCATGAGGGTGTGGAACTGGATTTCTTGTGTAGACTGGAGTCAAATTGTTGACCATTTTGTAGAAGAGTGTGAGGCGTCTACTCCAACGTCGGAGATTTAAGGATTCCCAACCAAGCTCGTTATACAACTTGTCATGAGACGTACCTTTCCAAGCACCAGTTACTGCTAACGCAGCGGAGTACTGGACAGATTCAAGCTTTTCCTAATATTAGTTAAGATAACACTAGTACTAAATTCGCAGATATTATGTGGGATATGATATACAACGTCACCATAATCTAAATACGGTCGAACATAGAGTTTAAACATTTCATTGAGGGTGTGTCTTGGTAGATACTTTGAGAAAAATCTCAACACTCCTATTCCTTGCCTGGATTTAGAAATTGCGGCTTTAATGTGACTGGCAACAGATAATTTAGAATCTAATATAATTCCAAGGTGTTTTTGTTCTTGGGCTTTCAATACCGGAATGTCGTTGAAAAATATAATTGGGTGATTTGGTGGACATCTCCTTTTAGAGAAGGTCACCTCAATTGCCTGTTTACTTGTATCCGGATTGAAGGACATTCTCCATTTACTTGCCCAAAGATTGATCAGTCTTAGATCATGGTTTATGTCAGCAGCAGCTGAGTTGGTATCGTGAACAACAGTGAAAATGGAAGTATCATCAGCAAACAATTTGATGTCACATTTTAACCCATCTGTCAAATCATTAATGTAAATTAGGAAGAACAGAGGTCCTAAGATGGAACCCTGAGGAACTCCAGCTTCGATAGCACCCCATTGAGATGCTTTACCATTCAATACAGTACGCTGTTCTCTGTTGGCAAGGAAACTTTCAAATAGGGTAAGTAGTTTGCCAGAAATGCCACAACGACGCAATTTGTATATAAGGCCCTTATGCCAAACCCGATCAAAAGCCGTCGATATATCAAGATAAACAGAGCGAACCTCTAGAGTGGGGTTGCAATCAAATTCTTGAAATATACTGTGAACAATGGTTAAAAGCTGGTTAATTGTTGAATCGCATGGACGAAAGCCCGATTGGTTTGGGTCAAGTATATTGTTAGCATCTAAATGCTGATATAGGGCATTGAACAACAGCTTTTCTAAGATCTTGCCAAATATTGGGAGAAGGGAGATTGGGTGATAATTTATTTTTAAATTTTTAAGATTCTTCTTGTGAACTGGAACTACGTTTGCCTTCTTCCACATTTCAGGAAAGATACCATAACGTAAACAGTTTTCAAAAATTAAGTTGAGGGGTAGCAACAGTGCATCATCGCATATCTGAATCATGCGAATTGATATATCATCCCAACCGTGTGCTTTATTAGGGTTCAACGACCAAATAATAGTCAAAATTTTTTCATCTGAAATAGTGAATTCAGTCAGGGGAGGAGCACAGGGGATAGTGTCTTGTGGTATTGTACTGCCAGTATCAATAGTTGTGCATTGTTGTATAAAATATTCATTAACAATTTCAGCCTTTGCAGTGAAGTCTAATATAAATATGTCATTATCTAAGAGCGGGGGAATTATTGGACTTTTAGCTTTATTCAGTAAATTGTTAATCAGCGACCAATAGGTTTTGATTCCAGTCTCAGGTTTAGATAGTTTTACACCTATATTTTTAAAAAACATGTCCTTTGCATCTTCAATTAGTTTGGATCCTTGGGATATCATACTATTTATAGCCTCTTGCTTGTCAATGGGCCGACCTCTCCTATCAAAACTCTTATATGCTCTATTCATCTTCCGAATAAAATTTTTAATAGGTTTTGTTATCCAAGGTGCCTGCCGAGGCTTTACTGTGATTATTTTGTTAGGTATGTAGTTGGAAAAGATATTCAATAGAGTTTCAGTCAGTATTTCAACTTGTTGGTTAGGACACATTAGAGCCCCGATGCTTTCGCGCCAACGAAACATTTGAATACTTTTTCGGATTGCAAGGACATCTGCACTATCATAATACCAAACTTGACGACGATAAGGGGGTGGTGTGATATTCCTTATACTGAGTTCGCCATAAATAATATGATGGTGACACTGTGCGTGTAACGAGGGGTGAACACCAGTTTCAAAAAATAGATTTGGTTGATCAGTAAAGATGACATCGATGCAAGACTTAGAATCACCCATGATATGGGTTGGCTCAGATATCAGCTGGTGCAAACCAACGTCTCAAGTAAGTGGTTCAAAAATTTTACCCTCTTCGTTATCGACATCATTCTCCCACCAATGAGAAGATCTACAGTTGAAGTCACCAGTGATGATCACAGAATACGGGCTTTCGGCAGACATCTTGGATAACATCAATTCGACATTTTTAATGAAACCATCAAATTCCACAGGGGTTTCACTAGGGCTCCTGTAGAGGACAACAAAAACGTATTTTTCCTATTAAGTTGTATTTCACATACAATGCATTCAGGTAGGGTCACAAGGTCCAATTGCTCCCTAGCCGTGAAGGAATCTCTGACATAAAGACCTACACCGCCTCGCTTCACATTTCTGGGGTGGTTGCTTTTCATGAAAGAATAACCATTAAGGGTTAGTTTACTTTCATCAATAGTACTGTCAAGATGGGTTTCCATAATTCCTATCAGATCATAGTTATAGATGGAATTATAGGCTTCAATTAGGGACACCCGAATAAATTCATAAGCACAAAGGCTGTTGAGGTTCCAAGAACAAAATTTGAATGTACCCTGATCGGGACCGGGGTTCTTCTCAATGTCAGTACTCAATACGATATGTTTGTAAATTGACCATTGCAAGTGCAGCGTATAAAATAGTAAGCAAACTGCGTAGATATGACCGTAGTCCAACAGAAAGCGTTCTAAATATTTCCGTCTAGCCAGGCAAAGAATAAAGCGAGTTCTTTTAGTTAATTCAAAGCTAATATACATAGTGGACCTGAATGTTGTGTACAGATAAGCAAAAACATGCAGAAAAGGGAGGTCCTGAAAAAGCAAATACTGGAAAATAGCATATAAGATCAAAGAGAGGGGCAGAATGGGAACTGAAATCATGATGGTGGCATAACAAAATAGGTACAGTTTTAGGATTACATATGCATTGGGAATAGTGGCTATCCTTATGGCATTATTACTAGCCAATGGACAACGGAACAGCCCTATTTCTGCCCGCCATTGGCAAATATCAACTAACATCACTAATTATTGATCTTCTCGAATGTGTGAAGTCAAACACGCTTTGCTTTGAATTCATGTTGATAACCCGTTTGAGTTTGTTAGATTCTCCTCTCAGAATTAAAAGACAAATACACAAATGCATACAAAAACAAGAACACAAGGATAGCATAACGACGACAAAAACACATGAATGAAGCTTCTCAAGGGGACGCTCAAGCGGCATATTTACAGCTCTAGTTGTTTCTAGCAGAATGGGATCTTTTGTTTTGCTGGATATGCTCTATTAGTATTACTGATTTCTAGACAATAGTGGATGCTATGTCTATTACACAAGAATTTGTTGCAGGTTATTAATTATACAAAAGCTTTCATTTTCCACAAGAAAATGCTCACAATTTTAGACATTACCCAATATCTTAGTCTGATTTTATTGGATTTCAGCAACTTCAATGGCAAAGAAAAATCCTTATCTCAGTCGTAGAAAATTAGGGTAGATAGAAGGAGACTTTTGCAAAGCTTTTGGTTTCTCCAATTTGTAAATGAATTAATTTAAAATCTACCATGAAAGGGGCAAGGGTTGATAAATGCGTTAAGTCAATAACAAAAACTAAATGTTTAAAGCGACGTCAACATCAAAATATGAACATTTCGTAGCAAGAGAGAGTAGGGGTAGAACTACCTCAGTTACATTAAAACACTCTACTCGTCTCTGCTGCCATATGTTCGTACTGTTTATGAATCCTCATTTGCAGCATCTACCTCATTCAGGACAGCTTCATCTATAATTTCCATCAGTTGGTCTTCATTTCCGAAATAATGGAACTTTCCGTTAATTCTTGCACACAGCCTACAATTAGTATCGGCGAATACAAACCCAAGTTTTCTTGATTCTAGTAAACGGGATAGCCTTTTAACAGTTTCTAGCCTTTTCTTGGTGAGATCAAGCCTGACTCTGTAGAATGGTGAATTCTTCCTTGCACGATAGACAGACGTGCGGTGTCTCTATGTGGTGAACCTAATTATCATTGTGTGGATCTTTTTCCCCTTTATGATTTTTGGCCTTCCAATCCGATGGGCCCTATCGATAACATCATCTGGTACATTAACTTTTAGGTTTGCAAAAACGGCTTTAACTTTTTCCAAACATTCCTCACTTGATTCCTTCTCATCTGGTGCAATTCCATCGATGCGAAGACATAGGCGATGGGTATACTGTTCTTGATCGTCAACGCCTTTTTCTAGGTGCTTTATATACTTTTCCATTATTGCCATTTTTGACTCACATACTTCTATTCTTTTGTTTTGGTGTTTAATAGTTTCATGCAGAGTTTTAATGCAGTCCTTTGTTGCCATAGTTTTTTAAGTTCTTCGAACTTTGTATCAAAGTATTCTTGGTACTTCTTGTCTGTTTCCTGGAAGCTTCACCTTTACTGGTACTATAGCCAAACTTGTAGAGACTCTGTTGTTGGAGATCCCCGGTTTTCCTCTTATATATCCACTTTTCCCAACAGGATCTTTATTATCATCTGTACCTTGGGGTTGTTTAATCAATTCTGTTTTATGCCCCTTTATATCTCCATTTTGCTGCTGAACATTACTTTTGTTGACTATAGGGTGTAGAAAAGTTGAATGCTTTACCCTGCAGCCATCTACCTTACAGAAACTATCCTTTGGGCAGTTCTTCACTAAGTGACCAGACACCAGACAGTTCCTGCAGAGTCCCTTTGCATTGACTATGTTGTAACGTTCATTGACAGACTTGTTGCGAAAGTCACTGCACTGAGAAAGCCAGTGATTGCTGTTGCACAGTACACATTGACGGTGATTGTGTGAATTGCTTTGTAGGTCACAACCTTTCTGATTTGTCAATGTACCAAATGAAGCTCTTGGCCTTGAGGTACCATTTGTACCACGGTTACCAGTTTTTGACTGTTTTGATCCTTGGCTATCAGTGTTTGAGACTAAAATGTCCCCAAAAACAGGGTGTGATGCCGATCTTGCTCTTTTTTCTATAAATAAGGCGACATCCTCACTTGTGATCTCTCTTTGTTGGGACTCAGATATGTCATCAGCAATGTCACGCCATCTACGTTTCATCGAATGGAAGCCTGTTGATAATCTTCTTTAGGCAATCTGGATTATTTATCCGCTCAAGATAGCCAATGTCCTTCAATGCATTTCTACATGTTGTCAGAAGGATAGAGAACTTCCTTAAGTCCTCGCACCTTTCAGCCTTTATGGGTGGCCCTGATGTCACGCGTTCCACATAGGCTGTTGCTATCTTGTAGTCTTGACCATATCGCTCTTTGAGAAGTCGTCTTGCCTCTTTATACCCTTCTGCGTGGCTCATTGNGACAAGCAACTACGCATCAGTTCATGAACATCACCACTAGTATATTGTACCAGATAGTAAAGCCTAGCACTATTGCTATCGGTTCTTGACTCAATCAGGCTTTCAAATGCTCGTATAAAGCTTGGATACTCAATGGGATTTCCTCCGAAAGTTGGTAGCTCAGGTTGAGGAAGCATCAGGGCTAATGTATGCTGTTGTTGTTTGAGTAACAGCTCTTCCATCCCTTGCATATAAGGCATTGGCTGTAGACTATAGTAAGGCATGGCTGGATATGAACAAGGTGTTAAATGTTGCTCATTAACAGCTTGGGGTACATGATGCCAGTCCTTTGTCTATGGATCTAGCTTGCTAACAATAGGTTTGTTTTCCTTTGCTTCTATCACAGGGTTTGTTATGGATTCCTTGTGGAAATGGGTAAACTTTTCTTTAGGCATAGGAGGCATATTGAGCTCAGTGTTCTGCAAAAGCCATGAGTTGACAAGAGAACTTGGTTGCATAGCGTTCTCGGGGAGTACACTCTTGATCTTAGTACTTGCCTTGCTNTTCCTTCAGCTTCAGCTAAAGCTGCTTCTTCTGCTTCAGTCTCTGCTAGCCCTGCTTTAATCTGGAGTTCTCGCTTTACTTGCTTACGCTGTAGCTACTTCTGTTCTATCTCATTTAACTTCCCAAGTGTAGAGGCCTTGGCAAGTAGCCCCGCCTCTTTTGCTGAGAGCTTTGCCCTTGTACTAGAAATTGAGCTTCCAACACTGGACGTTCTTTTACTCTTCCCTACTTGGCTGGCCAAATCACTGGGTGTAACAAGCAATTGTGAATTCACAGGCAGATTTTCTGAGTTGCCCACAAGTTTGGCTTTGCATTTTTCAAGAGACTGAGCTAGCTCCTTGAACTTCAGCTCTTCAGATCTCATATAGTCATTGGATTCCTCAATTTCTAATCTCTCCGTTAGAGTATCATGATATAAAACATGAGCCCTCATTAGGCCTTCAAAACTTGATATTAGTTCCGATAATTTCTTTTCCACTTCAGACCTTTTTGTCAATTCTTCAAAGATGGCGCTAATTTCATCGCTTTTCTTTGTAAAAAGGCCTTTCACGACACTTCTGTCCCATTTCACTTGTTCGGCCATTTTCGGAATAGTGACCGCCCTTCCCAATAGGACTTTGGCAATGTTCGGCAATGAATTTAATTTTGGCTTTATCACTGCTCATTGTCTCAATAGTACATTCCATTCATGTCGTAAACGAAAGGTCCTTTCATAAATTCCGATCATAACTTTGAGCCAACACAGTTCGAGTTGTAGTAGATAGACGCGCGGTAATCCGATTGCAAAATGAACGAAGTCATGCTGAGATAGATATTCGAATGGGAACAAATTCAAACTATTGTAGACTTCATACACAAGCAAACCGACATTCAAACGCAACAATCATTCATTTGTTTCAAAAGGATTCAATAGTTAAATTCAAACTTGCAATCAAAGTAAATCAAGCGAATAGTAAAGTTATTGTAAATTGAGATGATGCTAATTGGTAGATTGCATACTAGCAATTTGTTGCCTTGATGAGACTTTAATAAATATAGTTCTAATGTTGGTCGGTATTGGGGTTGTGCTTATTTGTGTTGAATCATATCGAATTGGGTTGATTGTATCAAATTGCCTTGATTTCTATCGAATTGCGTTGATTTCTATCGAATTGCGTTGGTTTCTATCGAATTGCGTTGGTTTGAACTAAAATCAAACGATACAGTAAAGTTCAAACTAAATATACCTAGGTAAACATCGAAATCATATGGCCTACGTATAACACAACGAATAATCACTACGATAGCTTATACTACAATACGTAAAGGTATATGTCTTACTTTGGTTTCCTGGCTTGCCTGCATAGAGTAGTGTAGATTTATTGCTGAAATTCGCCAGATGATAGATTGGTTATGCTTCTGTCCTAATTCCGTCTATAGCATCGAACAACTTAGAAAATGTGTGTTCCCTCCAGGGGGTAAAACAGTAGCTATTGTTTGCGAATTAAGCTAACAGTTGGCATTATTTGAGCGGACGGTATCGACCCCCGTGAAGTTATTAGTGTTGAGATATGTGATTCTTAAATTGTGGTTAATGATTGTGATGTGATGTAAGGTATGCCCTCCTGTGGAGCCCCTATTTGGCTCGTGGCACCTATATGGCTGTCTCTTTCTCAATCCCCTATATGGCTTGTCTCGAGCTGAATATTATTGCAAAATTCGGGCTCTCTGCTGACAGCTAGCCAGGGGAAGGTCTTCACGTGATGGTCGCCCAGAAAACGCTTTGTTGTCAAGGACTTACCAATTGTGAGCTGGTTCTTTGGTTTTATCTTTTCAGAAAATGGATGTCCATCCCTTCTCTTCGGAACCCACCTCTCCGATAAATAAGCTTCTCTTTCCTTATCTGTCAGCTGTTCTTGTTTTGTTTTCTTTATAGCTCTACCAATGTTATATCTAACAGATCCTCCAACGTTAGCTTGTGCCGCCATACAACAGGGGTCTGAGTGTGTTTCCTCTTCAGGACAATCCTGGAATACAGCAACTTGGCTTTGTGTGTCGAATTCTTCAACAGTAGATTTTGATTCAAATTCTTGGCAAGTGATAGTTTCACATTTGTTGGAGTTTTCAGGATTATTTTTTCCAATTGAACTAGTGCGGCTACTTTTTGAGAAGAATGAGTCAAGAGTTCTTGATTTCTTTGGCGGTGCAGACATTTTAATCAAAGATCCAGTCGGCTTTACTCTCTCACTTTCAGTGAGGCAATGAGTTGCAAGTGCAACGTTCTCTCATCTAATCATAACAGCCACACAAAAAAACAATTAATTTGGAAATAACAGGAAAATTACGATAAGCCTAAAACAATAGTTCAATATAAAATTAAGTGTGACCGGATCTCGCAGCTCATATGGATTGCGTTAAACATAAATAATGACTGCAATCATGAATGAATGACGTCTGCAAACGTCAATGGCTGAGAACTTTATAGCTACAACAGGTGACAGTTCAAATATTGTTCATCATGTTTCTGCGTTTGTGATACCCAAAAAGCGACACTATTTCCAACAACTGCAAAACTTATCCCTATAACTACTCAGTTGGGCCTGCTATGCTGCGATGAATCTTTGGTGAATGCCCGTTTTGGAAACTTACCATTCAAACCATAGGCGCCGAATACATGGGGACGCAACTCCATTTCATTTACAGGGGGGTGTACAGTCAATTGTTTCAAAAACAGAAAAAATAGCAGTGAAATTGCATTGTATTTGAGAAAACCTCGAAACGGCCAGATTTTTGTAAAGAATTTGAAACTATACTGCATTTGCACCCCTGCCATTTTGGTTCTATTTGGAAGAGTTCAGCCTCCCCCCTGGCAGCCTCTTGATGCCAAAAATTATTTCAAGGAATGCAAAATAATGCAGGTACATTTTCTCAATTTGCTCATTTTCAAATTTTGTCATGTTTTGCCACCCTGGCTAAACTTCACGCAACTTCACTAACCAAAGTTGAAAATGTTTAGTGAAATGTTTAGTCGTTTTGCCAGGGCTTTAGAGGTCTGTTTCTTATGCCGGTTTCTTGAACACACAAATAATAATGTCATACACGAGCTCTGATGTGTCATAGTTCTGAGCTCTGATGCGTCATATACTCTGTCTTCTTCCTGCTAACCTTCAGACCTCTCTCTTCCATCACCTTTCTCCACTCTTCCAACTTCTCTTCAACTCCCTCTCTCTTGTCGTCACACAGAACAATGTCATCTGCAAGCATCATGCTCCAGGGTGGTTCTTCTTTGACTTCCTTTGTCAACATGTCTATAATCAGGTAGAATAGGTATGGGCTGAGTGCTGACCCCTGATGTAATCCTACTTTCACTGTGAAGTCATCCATATTTCCAATGCTGCTCCTCACACAGGTCTTGATATCTTGGCTTGGTACATGTCCTGCACCACCTTTATTGTGCATGCACCTCCAGAACTCTTGCCTTGGTACCCTATCATATGGCCTCTCTAGGTCGATGAATACCAAGTGAAGGCCCTTCTGTTTCTCCTGGTGTTTTTCCATGGTCATCTTCAGGGCAAAGGTAGAATCCGTAGTGCTTCTTCCCGGCATAAAACCAAACTGCTCCTCTCCGATCTCAGTCTCTTCTCACAGTCTTTGGTCAATGATCTTCTCCCAGATATTCATTGTGTGGGACATCAGCTTTATGCCCCTGTAATTACCACAATCTTGGATGTCTCCCTTCTCCTTGTATATGGGTGTTATCACACTGTTCCTCCATTCTGTTGGTATTTTCTCATCTCTCCAGATCTTTTTCATCAGTACAGTCAACTGGTCAATTCCAAATTCTCCTAGGCTTTTCCAGACCTCAACTGGTATTTTGTCTGGTCCTGTTGCTTTCCCATTTTTCATTTTCTTCACTGCTCTTTGAACCACTAATCTTGTCGGTTCTTGCATAACTCCATGGTTCTGATTTCCATCACCAAACAGTGACCTTGGGTTGTCTTCATTCAGCAGTTTTTCGAAGTATGTTTTCCAACGTGTTGTGATGGTATCTTTCTCTGTCAGTACTACTCGATGATCATCCTTTATCTGTGTAATGTGTGTCAGGTCTCTATTTGCTTTGTCTCTTTCCTTGGCAAGCTTGAACAGTTTCTTCTCTCCCTCGGATGTTTCCAGTTCTCCAAACAGCTCATTCCATGCCCTGGCTTTTGCAACTGCTGCTGCACACTTTGCATCTTTCTTCACTTCCTTGTATCTCTCTTTGTCCTCTTGACTTCCAGTTGTATCCCATTTATTTTTTAGTTCTTTCTTCCTCCGCACCTATTTCATTACTCCCTATTTATAGTAAACAATTTGAGAAACTAGTGTATAAGAGATGATATTCATTTGTAACACAGAATCATATAATATACCCTCTCCAATTTGGTCCCTAAGATAAGTATTCAGTTCAACATCAATTGATTACTTAAACCGAGACTGTTAGAAATACAATTGACAATAAAAACTTTGGTTGTGGTATATTTCTTGACCTACAAAAAGCTTTTGACACAGCAACTCATAATATTCTGCTTTCTAAGCTGGAACACTGCAGTATTAGAGGAAATGCCTTTGCATGGTTTAAATCTTATTTACCAGATATATTCCAGTATGTTTCAATTATTGGGTCTGACTCTGACATATTGAGTGTTTCTTGTGGTGTCCCTCAAGGATCAGTACTTGGACCACTGCTCTTCTTGATTTTTATTAATTATCTACTCAATGCTACAAAAAAGCTGAAATTTTATCTTTTTGCTGATGATATAAATACTTTCTTTGAATCACAAACACTTTGTAGCCATTGTACAAAGGTAAACAATGAACTATGTTAGCAGATAGCTTGATGCAAAAAAATTCATATTGAATGTCAGTGAATCCATTTTTATATGTAATAAAGTTTGTATATAGCTATTACAATTCCTTCTTGCCTGTCAATTAAAATGGGTAACAATCATATTTCTAGAGCTAAATATGTTAAATTCTTAGGAATTGCTAGATGAACACCTTAGTTGGAAAAATTACCTTGGTGAACTTACAAAACAGTTAGCCAGAACATGTGGAATCTTATCCACAGTTAGAAACCTTTCTGGGGTCAAGCCTATATGTCATATACCAAGCCTATATTTAAAATGCAAAAGAGAGCTGTCAGGGCAATTTCAAATCAAAGCTATGTAGCATATTCTCTTCCTATCCTTAGGGAGTTAACTTGCTTAGGCCATCTGATATTTTTACACTGAAATTGTTAACATTTGTTTTTGAATCAACCAATAAGATAGCACCTATCTGCTTTCATACTTTATTCTCATCAAATTCATCCATTCATCATTACAAAATGAGACAATCAGTTCATGGTGATTTTTACTTGGTTACAAAAAATACGGCGCAGTATGGTGTAAAATGTAGTCAATATACATTATGAAATAGCTTGCCAGTTGAACTCAGACATTCTACTTCCACGTTTTTGTTGAAAAAAGGTAAAAGTGCACCTGTTAAACTTTATTTGATAAGAAAGCAACATAGACTTTAGCAAATGAAAAACACATGAAGTGAACATGCATAGCAACTAGGAGGTGGGATGCTCTTATCTCGCTAGTCTAACTACTTTAAGAGCTCCCATTAAAAGAATGCTACTAGATTGTTTAAAATATACTTAGTTGCATTATTAAATTATGCTTATTTTTATATTGTATGTTATTACATTGTTGTATATTGTTGTAAGTAGTTATTAGAAGTAGAATTTGAATTGAATTTGAAAGATCCTAGGCAAACTGACTGATGAGAGAAGCGATGAGGAAGACCCAACACATGGCAATCAGGACAAGGATTTCCAGTTAGAAGGAAGTGAAATTGTTGACAGCTTGATGGAATTGGGAATTTCATCAGTCAAGATATGCCATATCATGGAAGTAAAAAACTACCAAATTTACATGCTTCATAATATACAATCAGGGAAAACTACTTATTTAATGCAGCATCAAAAATTTGTATGTGATCAGGGCTCCCAGCTAATCAAGATTTGAAACCCATGCTCTGCTAGTATAAGGACTAACAAAAGTCAGTAATGTTTCATAAAGGCTATCATAATGTCTATTGCTGAGCCCAACGTCCAAGTATTCATATTGGTTATTCAAATGTCTCCTGAATGAGGCCCAAATGGTGTATTCTTCCAGGTGTTAGTGGAAAAAAATTCATTTTGTGTATGCATATAGTACCAAAGCAGTACACTTGCTGAGGTACTTGGTTCCTTCTTTACATACAAACATCTGAGTGTAAATTGGTATGTTCAACTGAAAATTACGATTTGATCTATTAAGAAATCATTGTTTGGACTTCTTTGGTAACTATGATGAAGATCATCAAATCATTTTCACCCAATGGAGCAATACTGATAGAGCAACCATATCAACAATGTTATCAGATGTTCTATGCTTCATTGATAGATTGATAGACTCTCTAGAGGTACTATGCCCCATTCCTTCCTGTCTAAAACAAAATTGTGCTGCTTGAACTAGCTTTACAAAAATTTGGACTCTTCAAGTTCAATCATTCTAGGGGATTTTGCAGAACACTTCCTTTGTTGTTCAAGATGAAAGACAGAGCTTTCATTGGAAGAATACCACCTGCACTCTGCATCCTGTTGTCATTTACTACCGCACAGCTGAGAATATCTACGTCACTCTCTAGAACTCCAAATAAAAAAGGCTGTCGAGGAAATGACTTCTCAATCAGGTATAATCACCGATGAGCATATGAGCCAGCTAATTGAGAAACTTGAATCGCGGATAACTAATTCTCTCGCTAAACTCATCACTGATGCTACTAAACCGCTCTTGGATAAAGTAGCTGCTCTTGAATCCAAAGTAGCAGTATATGAAGCCCATTTTAAGGAACTAGATAGGAAAATGGAAGACCTTGAGCGCAGATTTGAGCAATACAGTTGTTGTTCTTATCTTCGATTTTATGGCCTGCCACTCCCCAAAGGTGGTAGAGCTCCAGTTGCCACTCACTGATGACTGGTTTGATAGGGTTCATAGGATTGGACAGGTTATAAATCAAGAGGTCGGAAAAAATGTGTCACAAGCCATTATATTACAGCTTAGATCCTCGAAGCAATGAGTATAAATCTACCATGCACGGAAAAACTTGGAAAATGGCCTACGAATTGGGTTTGATCTAACAAAGCACCGACTTAAATTGCTCTCGTATCCCTCAGATAAAATCAAAGACATGCTTGGTGTTGGTGTTAAATTCGCATTTGTGGACATTAATTGCAAACGTGCTCTTCACATGAAGAATGACAGCCTAAGGTACTTTACTAAATACGAGGATTTGGAGAACATCTTGTAATGTTACTAACGTACATCACTCCTCAATGTTCATTTTTCCCTTCTTTTATTGCTATATTCCTATTAGCTTCCATTGCAAGTTTGTGTTTATTATACTTAGTTCGCCATTTTTTCATTTTAAAATAAGACTTCTGATCTGTATTGAGTATTTACTTTGGCAAACGTAATAAGAAAAACAAATAAAATAGACTGTATCAAGGGATCCCTGTTACCATAGAAATGCCTGTTATTTCATCACTGACCTGTGCTTGTTCGCACCCCACTACCGTTCGCTTATTTTTACTCAACTCTAAGGACTCTCGTTTACCAATTTACGTAAATAAGGCCCTAGTGCGCATGTAGATCTAAGGCCTTGTGGCTGCAATGCATCTTGATGTGAATACACCATAGTACTATGCCATGAGTTTCACTTGTTATGTTCCCTTTTCACCATTTTCTAATTGTACTTTTTTCCTTTTTTGTACCTGTGTTAAAATCTGTATTATCCTTAATCTTATTGTGTTTCATTTTACTAGTCCAGTTTGTCACTTTTTGTTTCCCTTAGGACGTGGTTATCGTGGTTACAGCCTGCCTTGCTTCCTAGGTCCAGCAAGAGGATTCCCCTAGGATGATGCCAGTTGAAATCAATCAATGGCGAGCAACAATAGGGTGTTTTCGTGCTTCCCTGCAAAGGTTGCATCCTCTAGGCAAAACTATAAACCTATTTTCGATTCTTTTCCAGGTCTTTACCTTGCACTTTTTTTGTTGGTGCTTTATTGTTACCTCAATTTTTATTCTCCCATTGGCATTAATAACACAGTTGCTGATAGTTCACTCATTGATACCACAGTTATGTTTTTGCCCTTGTTTGCCCACATGCATTACCTTGCGAGGAAAGCGATTTATGTGACTTCTGAACTTGTCAAGCGGGTTCCTCCCAGTATCATCAGTCTCCTTTGATATAAGCATTTGACTGTCATGCACTGCCTTTTTTGGTACACATATTTTTACACTGGATGCGCTACCTTTTACAACCTGCATACACATTGGCTGGTTTTCAGGACAATTCTGCTCAGTGGCGATGTTGAAATAAACCCCAGCCCCGAAACACTTAATGTCTGCACCTGGAATGTAAATAGCATAACTGCGTACGATTTCGTAAGGTGTTCCCTTATCGAGGCATACAACTCAGTGTATAAATACAATCTAATCGGCATTGTATAAATGCACTTGGACAGCACCATTGACAATGATAGACTGACACTTGAGGGCTCTTCGTTTTTAATGAACAACCATCCACATAATGTGAAGAGAGGTGGTGTTGGGCTATACGTGAAGGATTCCCTTCCTACCACAGAACGTCCTGACTTAGTAACTCTTCCTGAGTGCAGTGTATGTGAGTTTCAATCACACATGAAACAGTATTTTTGTTGCAATTTATAGAAGTCCAAGTCAGGACCAAGATGACCTTATTAATTTTGCGATAAACTTTGAATTGATGCTATCCAAAATGTATGCTAAAAACCCTCTGCATTGTCATTACTGGCGATTTCAACTGCAGATCAACCTGGTGGTGGGAGATGATATTGAAAATAACGAGGGAAAACGTATTGAGCCAATAATGTCTGACATGGGTCTTCACCAGCTGATTGCTGAACCAATGCACTTAATGGGTGATTCTAAGTCCGGCATCAACCTGATTTTTACTGATCAGCCAAACCTCATCATTGAATCTGGGGTTCATCCCTCATTACATGAGCAGTGTCATCATCAAATCATTTATGGGAAATTATCGGTTTTGAATGTGGCACAACCACCCTATACTTGTAGGGTTTGGTATTATGATAAGGCAAATTTTGTCACCATTATGAAAAGCATTGATATGTTTACTTGGCAACATCATTTAAAGATAATTACATGCCCCAATGATCAGGTAATATTATTCAATGATGTCCTCTTGAACATTTATTCTAACTTCATTCCAAACCAAAGTAAAACTATTAGGCCTCGCCAACCACTGTGGATAACAAAAATCGTTAAAAATATCCGTAGGAAAAAAATCATGCTTACAGAACCTTTGTGAGGAGGGGTCAGCCAGATGACAAGAGGGAGGGAATACAAAAGATGGTATCTGATGGGTCAAAATTGATCGAAGATGCCAAACGAAATTACTCTTTGAAGGTGGGGCAAACGTTGGCTGATCCTGGAACCAGTAGCAAAACCTATTGGACATTGATAAACACTGTTCTGAACAAAGTGAAGAATCCTATAATACCACCCAATCTAGAAAGGGGATTCTACAGAAAAGTCACAGCTATTTAACGATTATTTTATACTGCAGGCACGACAATTGACACAGGTAGTGAAATCCCACATGACATGCCAGCGACTGTTGCTCTGATAAATGAGGTTTCTATCTCTGATGACAAGATATTGACTATCATAAGATCCCTAAATCCTAATAAAGCTCATGGCTGGGATGAATTATCTGTAAGAGTAATTAAGTTAAGTGATGCTGTACTAATTACTCCAGTAAAGATAACTTTCACAAACTGTCTGAGGCATGGATTATTTCCAGAAATATGGAAATATGCAAATGTAGTACCAGTTCATAAGAAAAATGAGAAAAACGCTAAAGAAACTATCATCCGATCTCTCTTCTCCCACTTTTTGGCAAAATACTCGAACCACTTATGTACAACTCTCTTTACTTACATCTCGCTTCTCATGAACTACTGAACCCAAATCAATCAGGTTTTCGCCCCGGTGACTCATCAGTCAACCAATTAATTTCCATAATGCATACCATCTTTGAAGCCTTTGACTGTAATCCACCTCTCAACATTCGTTCCGTATATCTTGATATTTTGAATGCATTTGATAGGGTATGGCATGGTGGCCTCGTTTATAAACTAAAACGATGTGGTGTTTCTGGTCAAGTTCTATCTCTTATCAAAAGTTTCCTTAAACGTCAGAAAGAGCGAACTGTTTTGAATGGTCAGAGCTCATATTGGAGAGATATTTCGGTAGGTGTGCCCATGGCTCTATTCTGGGTCCCCTGTATTTCTTATTTATATAAATGATCTTACTGCAGGCTTGAAGTGCAATATTAAGCTCTTTGCTGATGATATGTCACTTTTTACAATAGTGCAGGACTGACTCTACTACAGCTGCCAATGACATGAAACACGATTTGGAGTTGAAGCAGTGGGCAAATGATTGGAGAATGTCATTTAATCCTGACCCACAAAAGCAAGCAGTTGAGTTAATATTATCTAGGAAAAGAATTGAAATTGATCATCCGGTGGTCTTGTTCAATGATATTCCAGTGAAAAAAGTAAATGAACATAAACATCTTGGAATAATCCTAAACTCAAAACTCTCATTTTCTGCTCACATCAAATCAGCTATGTCCAAAACAAGAAAGGGTACCGGCCTGCTGAAATATCTCTCCAAATATCTTCCCAGGCATGCTTTACATGAACTATATAAGCTCTATGTGAGACCTCATCTGGATTATGGGGATATAATATACCATATCCCAACTAAAATATGCGAATTTAGTCAGACTACCTTTCTCCTGGATTTACTGGAGAAGATAGAGTCTGTTCAATATTCTGCTGCTCTAGCTATAACTCCTACGTGGAGAGGGACTTCGCGACAAAAGCTGTATGCAGAGCTTGGCTGGGAATCACTAAGCTCCCGTAGGTGGAGCAGATGACTTACCTTATTTTACAAGATCATAAATAATCTAGCCCCTGATTATACAATGGTTCCAATCCATAAGCTTCATCAGGCTCATTACTCTTTTGGATGTCGTAGGGCGAATAATGGCAAGGACAGAAAAAGTCAAATCTAGCTTTTATCCTTACTGCTGCCTACATGAATGGAACGATATTGAACCAGAACTCAGACTTGCACCGTCTGTCGCTATTTTTAAGAAGAAGATTTTGTCAATCATCCGCCCCCCTGCAAACCCTGTCTTTGGAATTCATGAACTCAAATTAGAGTTGGTTTAAGCAAATTAAACTTCCACAAATTCAAACACAATGTTGGGGTACTGTTAGCCCAATGTGCCCTTTGAATGATGGTATTGAGGATGCGGAGCACTTTTTGTTGCTTTGCCCTTCTTTTGATGCTCAATGGCGAAATCTTCTCGCTGGAGTCTTTGATGTATCCCGACTATATGGACATAGTAATCCTTCAAACATGGTCTTAACTCAGCTCTTATTGTATGGCAATGAAAAGTGTCTTATGACCTCAATAAAACTATTCTCAACTTAACTGTGAAATTCATCCACAAAACTGGTCAATGTAAAGAAGGTCGATTGTAACGAAAATTGTATATCATGTAACCAAAAAAGTCCCCATCCGTTTTTGTTTGTCTCTTTCCGTTTGTAAGTCTGTTTCATATTGGACGTCAGACAAACAGTGGTTTCATTTGTAAATGAACTCCAAGAGAAGTTCTCTTCACTAGTTCCATAATTACCTTTGCCATCACCTCGATCTGATGTCTAATATGAAGCAGACTTAGGTATCTCATCGTTCTTATTAAAGGTATGTGTTGTTTCTAGCTCTTTAGTTTCAGTAGTTTCTTTTCTTTTTTTTAATCTCTTTATCTATGTTAATCCCCTTGGGGTAGACATGGACTTTTGCTCCCTGGGGGTATTCATCCCTGCTGTATTGTAAAGTAATTATTGTACGTACTGTAGACTGTAAATATGTTTGGTAGTATTTTATTGGAATAAAAACAAAAAAAACAGATGAGAATTCCATCTCCCATTTCTTGTATATTATTATCTCTGATGAGAACACTCATGATGTGCATTGTGTATACAAGGTCATGAGTATCATCATGGAAGATCTAAAGGAGAAGTTATCTCATTCGAATTCACTGCATTTTTTCATTGATGGATCTGCTGGGCAATACAAGAATCGAAAAACCTTGCACGATGTACGCCTAATTAAATATGACTATGGTATGGATGCAAAGTGGAATGTCTTTGCTACATTGCATGGTAAATCACCGTTTGATGGCATTTGATTACTTATTAAGAGAGTCACAACAGCAGAAATTTTGGCTTGTTCACACCAGAATCAGATTCCATCAATAGAAGCAATGGCTAAATTCTGTGAATGTCAAATCCCAGGTGTAATTTTTAAATTTCTGCCTAAAGATGAGATGGGACAATTACATCTCCTTCATGCACTTGAGGATGCTATACTACTTACAAGGCCACACCATCAGTTTGAGCCATTTAGCCATAATCAAATTGGAGCTAAGAGATGTAGTGAGGATGCACAATATGCCTGTATCCACAATTGTACAGAGTGCATGACCTGTAATGCGAGAAAGTGTTGTCCTGCATCATTCTTAGCACTGAAGATCATCGCTTAGAAAAAATACAATAGCCCTGTTAAAAATCTCCTTATTAGTCAGAACAGCTTCAGCTACATGTTTCTCTCTTGCTTCCCTTCCTTGGTTGCAGACATGTCTTGCATTTAGGTGGTTGCCTTCTGGTTCAAGGCTGGATACCAATAGCTGTCTGGGCATTCTTGGCTTCAAGTTCATTTTGTTCTCAACTAAACATGATAAAGCATATGAGAAACTCATAGGAAGACACTTTAATAATGATGGATTTGCAAATTCTTCTCAAACTACACAAGGTATTAAATCAAAAACTCAACTGTATTCGCAAAAAAATGTCAGTATAAAGAACATAACGTAGTGGCTGAAGGCCTTAGTTTCTACTCACTTGAAGGCCATAGAGTAGGCTGAGACCTTACCTTTTCTCCCTGTATTGCCTCACTGCATCACTCTTGCATATTTTATCTTGGAATTTATGGCTGATGGGTACTGGCTGGTTTGCCATAAATTCGTTGTAGGCCAGCATCAACTGTGATGCAGGCCTTGATAAATAGCAATTCTTTCATTTCTTGTACATATTCTATATGAGATAAAGTATTACAGGATAAAACCCAACATGATTGGCAGAGGCTACTATTGGAGATTGACAGTTTTACAGTTCACCATATGACCTGTACAAAGAGCAAATAATAAAAGGCAACGTAAAAAATTATTTCCAGATGGACAAACATCATTAACATAGTTTGGTGGTATTGATTGCTCTTTAACAACCTCGTCTCCATCATTATATTTAGGCCATACCACTTTGTATTATTGTTCCCCAGTTTGTGAAACCTTCTTTTCCTTGCATAGATACTCATTGAAATGAGTACTTGCCAAAATAGGCCTGTATTAGAAATTGAAATCACATAGGCTTTTTTACAACAGGTATTGTAGGATGTAGAGTCCCCCTGCATTCGCTTCTCCCCACGTGACACTGCATTTCTGTAAATAGTATCGTTCCCGTTATTTTCCCATTCTGTGACAGTACTCGTAAAGTAAGCTAAACTCATACATTCGATTACAGTAACCTACATTACTGTCACAGAATATCATATTTTGTGAAATGGATTCAAAAATAAGAAATTACAACGGAACAGGAGAAATTAAAGTATTCTTGGAAAAGGTATCTCTGCACTCATCCCTCAAGGGTTATGACGGGGAGAAGGCTGCTCAAAACCTCGCGAGCAAATTAGAAGGAAGGGCCTTCGATGTGTATATGCGGCTACCTGCAGGTGACAAAAAGCACGTGGAGAAAATACATACAGAATTACTCAAAGAGTTCGACCATGGAAATCAAAACAGAGAAGCTGCCAAGTTTGACGTAAATAACAGAAAGCGAGAAAAGGATGAATCTCCACAGACCTTCGCCTTTAAACTGTTGGAGCTAGTAACATTGGCATACCTCTCATTCAAAGATGAAGCACTAAAAACCATCGCCAAAGTTTATTTCATTAGAGGTGTCCACCCAAATATGCAAGTGGCATTAAAGTCAGCCCCTGATTTCGCAACAGCAAGCATTGACACATTGGCAATTGAGACATCAAGGTTGCAGATAGCAGGTATTAAGTCCTTCGCCTCCACTGCGCCCACTGAGCCACATGAATGCATGTCCGTCAACAGCCCATCTATCAATGACATTGTCTCCAAAGTTATGCAAAAGCTCTTGATGGATAGCGAAAATAAAGACGGGGGTCAGCTAGAGCCAGATTCAGCAAATTTTGTTGGCTCTCAGTTTCGGGGGCGCCGAAATAGGGGCAGTTACTCCCGTCAAAACAACCAACATAGAGGGAAAACTTGTGGAAGAGCGCCAATGGGCCCACGTGTTAGTAAGTCTGGTAGAAAATGTTGTTCCTGTCGAAGCACTGACCATGTTGTCAGAGATTGCCCCACCCGCTTCTGCCAAGCCTGCGGAAACAGAGGCCATGATTCCTGGGATAGGGCCTGCCCAAAGTGTCAATGACTATATGGACCTTGCTACGATAACACCCTGAAGTTAACTAGAGATTTCACAGCAGTCGTATGCCTAAACTTTGATAGCAAAGAAATAAACACAATGATTGACACTGGAGCTAGCTGTTCATTGATGGATATTGGTACTTTTGAAAAACTCGGGTTTGACAATCAAATTAATGAACAAGCACACCACCACCTCATTGATGCATCGGGAAATAATATGAAAATCATTGGAACAGTAACTATTGATGTATCATTAGGCCCACACATTGTAGTAAATCAGAACATTACGATATTGAGTGTCAACACATATAAACATGTGTTATTGGGCTGAGATTTTCTTTCTCATTTTCGCAGCATTGGATTCGATTTTTCGAATCATACCATTCGAATCGGAAGATGCTGGTTCCCTTGTGTAAAGCCCAGAGACAAAGAAGTCGTAAGGTTGGATAGTAAGATAAGGATAGAACCAAGATCTGAAATGGTGGTTACTGTTCACTGTAATGAATCCATGTCTTTGATAACAGCTGATTTTGAACCCGCAACAGTAAAAGGGGTTACAGGGGTGTACGCCACCCCATGCTGAGTAATCCCAAATATCGCAGGCGTTTTTCAAATTACACTAATAAATGACAACAAACTTCCCGTAGAATTGAATAATCGTAAGCATATTGGAGTCCTTTTAACATCTAATGAAACCATATGTACTGTTGATTCTGTAGAAGGTGAAAGCGCTTCAAACCTAACTACCAACGTTAACCACGGTGATCTGTCTGCGGAGAATAAACGTTCCTTGTTGTCACTTATTTCCAAATACCAAAGTATGTTTGCCACCGACCCAAAGAAACCTTCGCTAGTAAAAAACCTAGAGCATAGAATCGTAACAGACAATGCACAACCTGTCTCCAGAAAGCCGTATCGAATTCCCTACGCTTGGAATAACGAGGTAAACAAACAAATCCAGCAGATGCTTGAAAACGGTATAATTCGTCCATCTTCGTCCCCATGGTCAAAAAAAAGGACAATTCTATGCGATTTGTGTGTGATTTCCGTGGATTGAATGATGTTACAAAAAAGGATACTTATCCCCTGCCCCATATCCGTGACATCATTGATAAAATGCATGGTGCCAAGTACTGGACTACACTCGATGCTGCCTCGGCATATTGGTCTATACCACTTGCTGAAGCTGATAAAGAGAAGACTGCATTTTCTGTCCCTCAGGGAAAATTTGAGTTCAATGTTACCCCCTACGGATTATGTAATGCTGGCGCATCCTACCAAAGAATGATTTACATTAATTTAGCAGGCTTACCATCAGACAGAATACTCGCGTACATGGATGATATTGTTATCTTTAGTAAAACATTCTCTGAACACTTGAAAAATCGTGAACTGGTATTCCAACGACTTCGTTTATCGGGTGTATCATTGAAACTCTCCAATTGTGTTTTCGCCAGTCACACTGTAGATTTCCTGGGGTTTGAGCTGTCTCAGTCAGGCATAAGGCCCCAGTCTCACTTAACCGATGCAGTATTAACTTTTGGTCAGCCAATGACGCGCAAGGAGTTGAAGGGCTTCCTCGGCTTAGCAGGCTTCTATAAAGCATTTGTGCCCAACTTTGCTCAAATCAGTCAACCTCTAAACCGCCTAACTAGTGATAAGGTCCCCTTCATTTGGAATACTATTTGTGATACCGCATTTACTACACTAAAAAGGCAGTTGGCTTCCAAACCAGTCTTGTGTTTTCCACGCTTAGACAAGCCTTTCATTGTGGAAGTTGATGCCAGCAATCACGCTGTTGGAGGAGTCCTTTCACAGGTCTTTGATGATGGTAAGCTCCACCCAGTTGCATATTATTCCACTGCACTACAAGCGTCTCAAAAACAATGGTCAGCCACTACTAAAGAAGCTTTTGCTTTGATCTTAGCTATTCGACATTGGCGTGTATATCTAGCTGGAACATCGTTTGTACTTAATTCGGACCATAACCCGCTGACCCATCTGCGTTCCCAAAAAGACCCTCATGGGAAATTCGGACGTTGGGTATCTGAATTGGAAGAATTAAACTATTCCATCCAGTATATTACCGGTAGAAACAATGTTAAAGCAGATGTGCTCTCACGCAATACAGCAGCTTGCAATAGTCAACCTTCTTCATCATTCGAAAGCAACATCTATGCCATGGTTAGTAATGATGACAATTTCGTTGATAAATTGAAAGAAGAGCAGGCAAAGGACCCTTACATTCATTCTACAAAGGATGTGATCCAATCCAGCAGGAAAGTCACTATAGGGCAGTTGAAAAGAGTACAGCACCAACTCCGAATTATTGATGATGTACTAAGCAAATCAGGTCGACCAGTTTTGCCACCAACACTCAGGAAGCTTGTAGTTACCAAATACCATAACATAAGCCATTTTGGAACAGATAAGGTTTATGCACTTTTGAAGGAGCGTTTTTACTGGCCTAATATGTATCAATATGTAAAAACTTTTACTGCTGGCTGTCAAACCTGTCAAAAGTCCAAATGTGCCACAAATCCTCCAAAAGCCCCACTATTGCAGATGTTTGTGCCAAATGCCCCGATGCAACTAGTTTCATTGGATATTGCTTACCTTCCGAAAGATGCTAATGGTTACCAATATATGCTACTCATCGGCGATACCTTCTCAAAATTTATCCAAGCTGTGCCATTAACAGATCAAACAGCCCCTGTTATTGTCGATGCCTTTTTGAGGAATTGGGTATATTGCATGGAACTCCGTCTTATCTTTTAACAGACCAGGGTTCAAATGTTGATGGTACCCTCATGAAGGACATTTGTAATACATTAGGCATTGAGCGACACGTCTGTACCGGTAAAGATGTAATGTGGTCCACTCTGTTACATCGAAAACTCTCACAGTCAAAATGGCGATCGATATTACCTGAAATCGTGTTTGCTCGTAATACCTCCCAAAGTAAAGCAATACAATGTGTCCCATATAACATTGTGTTTGGTAGGTCCTCTGTTTTACCACAAGACATCGTATTTAATAGTTTACATCCCAACTGAGATGAACTCGATCAACAGCTACCGAAAGAATATGAAGAAGTAACAAGTTCTCTACTGCAAGATATTTACTCACAGGTAATTACTTCACTTGACTTAGGCAAGGAAAGGATGCAACATCATTACAATAAGAAGATTAGATATATAGACTACATTGTGGGACAAAACGTTTGGCTTAAAGTCAAACAGTATAAAACAGGCGAAAACAGAAAATTAGCACCCCGGCGTGATGGGCCTTGGACTATCGTAGAGAAATTGCCAAATGGTGTAAACTTTTGTATTGAGAATTCTCTTAAAGAGAGAAAGGTAGTTCATCATGATCACCTCGTTCCCGTCGTCCAAAACGAACTTTCAACTATACCTTCAAAACACTGTAGATTACCAACTGAACCTTCTCCAGATAATAGCGACCAATATTCCGCCAGCGATTACTCAGATGCAAAACTCGAATGTGAATCAGACAGTAGCGATGAGTCTGATACTGAGAAAGATCATGAGAGACTTTGCCCATGAAGACAGATTCAAACTCGCCAACTGTCTGGCACTATTCCTTGGAGTGCCCTAAAACTATAGTTTTAGAATTTTGTAAGGAGGGGAGGAATGTAGGATGTAGAGTCCCCCTGCATTCGCTTCTCCCCATGTGACACTGCATTTCTGTACATAGTATCGTTCCCGTTATTTTCCCATTCTGTGACAGTACTCGTAAAGTAAGCTAAACTCGTACATTCGATTACAGTAACCTACAGTATATTGCTAACAGGTGTGCAAGGTATGGTGTGGCGTGTATTACATGTACACAAGCTAAGCGACTATAAAGTTTCTCCCAGACAAGTCAACCCCTCCTTCTCTTGGTGCAGACTATTTTTACTACTAGGGCTCTGGCTTTGGGCGAGTCATCGGTGCCCTAAGGAGAATGAGTAAATCAATCGTAGACACTGTCAACACTGATTTGAGAAAGATATTACACTACAACCAATGGAAAAATACAAGATCAGTAACTGAGTGGGTCAATAACGTCAAGGATAAACACCTATGCACCTTCATACAACTAGATATAAAAGACGTCTACGCTTCAATAACTCCTGATAGTCTCAATAATGCCATTTCCTTTGCAAAACAACACGTCCACAATAGCGATGAGAGAATACAAACCATAAAGCACCGCCGAAAATCACTTCAACGACAATATACCTTGGGTGAGAAAATCAACAGCAGACTCTTTTGATGTAACAATGAGCAGCTATGATGGGACAGAAGTTTGTGAACTAGTGGGACTATTTATTCTTTCACCATTAGACTCAATGGTGCCCTAATTGTCTGCTATTTGTTTTTTCGGTGATACTTTCAAAGCACAACAAATCAGCCTCAAGAAACTAATAGCAATGCATACATTCTGAATGAAAATTTCACGAATATAAAGGCCAAATTCAGGCCGGTGAGATACTTACTAAATGCTTGGAATGAGATGTCTTCTTTGGCGAAGGTAGATGTATGGAATCACAAGTTGGAATGGATGCCTTGATCAACTTCCCTCTCCAAGAACTGCAGTTGAATATGTTTGAGGCCAAACGTAGCAAATATCTTCAAAATGTGCAGAACATAAGGACGAGTACTTGCGTCGGTTGTTGACTGTAGGCCTATGTCTTTGAACGAGCTTGACCCACTTCTGCTGAACTGCATCATCTATGGGAAACTGGTGCATTTTGATACCAGGAGTGTAGCTTGTAGTAGTGCAGCTTGTGCTTCCTTGACCCCCTGCTACACAATAGCGGCCACCTCTTTTGCTGTTTTTGGATTGCATGACCCTCCATGTTACCAGGTAAGTGTTATTTCTCTTTTTCATTCAAAAAAAACTTTTGTTGCATTATTTAGAGTTTGCAGCTTTGCTGCTGTCTGTTTTGGTTGTATTTTGCGAACGGATTTACATTGAATGGAATGAGGCTCCTTTTGTTTGTCATTCATAGGTGAAGGGAAATCCCCTAGTCTCATAATTTGTTGACTTGAGGTTACTTTCATTTTGTGTTCAGCGTTCTCACAGTTGTTCAAGGTGTTTGGATTCTTGATGAATTGCTGAGTCGTATAAAGGTAAACTAAACAATTATGTTGGCATGACCCTTTTGATGTTATTAGGGGTTTTGCTTTACTTTTCACGTATATTATTCCGTTGTAGTCTAAACGGGATTCTGTTGACTTGACGCTCAAGTCCTGGTATGGCTCTTCTTTCACCAAATGTCCGGTTTCCACATACAGTTATGGGTTATCTGTATATTTAGGGTTGACTTCTGCCCATATTGTTATTTATGTTAATCAGTAAAGCGTGCAGAAATGCAGTCAAACTTCAGTAGTGCCGTAGGGCCTTGGCCCCCCATTGAGAAACATGAAATCGATGCCCTCTCTCTCTATGAGGTGTGGTAGTGAAACTCCCAAGTGTTTGAATTCCTAGGTATTACTGCATTCTGCAGATATACCAATAGAAAGTTGGCGTAGAGATTATTGTTGGAATAATATCTAATCGAGTTTGTAGTGTACTTTATTTGTAGAAGTGTTGCTATATAAGGGTTAATCTCATTGCCTTTTTACTGATATTCAACTACTTTTTATTAGGAAGTGATAGCTTTTTGACCAATGTAGCCCAGATTGTCATAGGTAAGAATGATTTCTGGAGCTTATTGAATGTGGTCGTTGCTGTGGTCTTTGCACTGGCTGAGTGTTTATTATAGGGGCCATGTAATGATTGTTATTTTACACATTTTTTACTTAACATTCATTCTTTAGATAATTGTGGCCACCATATTTATGAATGTGTAATTTATTTAGGGTGATTTATTTTTTTGTCTTCTGTTGTGGGATAGCTGTATTTGCATAGTTTTGGTTTGTAGTGCAATACTGAATGGGATGTGAACTATAATTTCAAAACCTATTTTTTCATGTTCAAGTGGCTGACCTTATTGTCTAAGTTCTAATTTATTAAGCTGTAATGCCATGTGTGGATTTTGGTGTGCAGTCCAATACTAAATATGAGTTTAAGTGCAATATAATGAATGAAGTAGTTAAGCTAAAGTAGCTTGCCTTATAGTCTAAAGTCTAATTTTTTGGAATTAACTTTGTGTACAGATTGTTGGTGTGTATCCTTATACTAATTCTTTATGCCTTTGTGGCTGAGCTGAATCTCTAGGGTGTGATTTGTTGTGGAAAATTGTTGGTGTGTAGTTCACCATTGATTGGGATGTGAATTATAATTTCATGACCTATTTGTTTATGATAAAGTTGCTAAGTTTATTTTCTACATTGTGATTTATTCAGCTGTACCTCCAAGTGTTGATTTTGATGTGCAGTCCAATACTAAATTTGATTTCAGGTACAATATCACGAATCACTTATTTATGCTAAAGTGGCTTGGTTTATAGTCTAAAGTCTGATTTATTGGGATTAACTTTGTGTACAGATTGTTTGTGTGTATCCATGTACTAAGTGATTTTTCAATTATAACTTCATAAGACAAATATTGATGTTCAAGTGGCTGAGGTTATATTACAAAGGTTGATTTGTTATGGGGAATTTTTTTCTGGACATTGTTGTTGTGTATTTCCCTACTGAATTAACTTTCTGTACAGATTGTTGGGTAAACCAATTCTTTATCCTACAGGTTAATTTCTAGTGGAATAGCTGTATTGCATATCATTGGGGTGTAGTCTAATACTGAATAGGATGTGAATTTACAGTTTGACTGCAAAAGTCAAATGCAAAAGTTTGAAAAGTTACATGAAAGGACACAAAAGATCATCTACCATCAAACAAATCAAAATAGTGAGAGCACATTCTGCAGTATAGTTAAAGCAGCTTGTCCAATCTTCAAATGTCTACAAGGAACAAGTATTCCAGCATTTTCATCATACGTGGAGGAAATAAGCCACAGCGTTACGATAAGAAAAATTAACACATCTCTGCGTTTGCCACTGCTGAGAAGTGAAGCAGCAAGCTAATCATTGTGGTTTCAAGGACCACGCTGCTACAATGAACGTCCCTTGGAGATTCGTTCCTTGACTTCTATTATCTTATTCAGATCAAGCGTGAAGGAGTATTATGACTCCCTGTAATAATATAGTCATTGAAACAATGTTCTTGTAACAATCTCGACCAGTTTTACATTTTATTAGGATTACTATCATTACTTTTATTACTCTAATTTTACAGGGCCCTTGTTGATAACAATTCTTTCTAGTATTGATAAGGTATTTACCCTATATAAACATGTATGTTATTATTATTATTTATACCTCCATGGCCTATTTTTGTATGCACAAATGGCAGAGCTTATTTTCTAAGTTTTGATTTATTCTGCGCTATCTCCATGTGTAGATTTTGGTGTGTAGGCCAATACTGAATATGATTTCAATTCCACTATTATGAATCAGTTATTTGTGCTAAAGTGGCTTGGCTTATGTTCTAAGGTCTGATTTATTGGAATTAATTTTGTGTAAAGAGTGTTGGTGTGTATCCTTACACTAATTGAATTTTCAATGATAACTTCATAAGCCAATTCTTTGTGTTAAAGCGGCTGAGCTGAGTCTCTAGGATTTGATTTGTTGTGTGGCAACTTGGTTAGGAAACTTTCAGTATATAGTTTGATACTTACTGGGATAAGTAGTTATGCTGAAGGGGCTGAGCACATTGGCTTACTTACAATTTACTCTTAAGATAATTCTAGGAACCACATTTCTGAAATTTGTGTGTGTAATTAGATACATTTAATTAGGAAGTAACAGCATTGCCATAGATAAACATGATAGTCTGGCAAAAATGTTTGAAAGTCAGATTTGTTTCCATGGCAATGAGGTGACAATGGCATAAAAGTGAAGTATCTAAAAGGAGTTATACTATCAAACTACACACTCTATTGAGGATTTTTATGAGTTTATGCCTTCCTTAATACCTAAAGAGTGCAAGTAAGAGGTTTTGCTCCCTTGAAGTATGATAAATTGTACGGTATTACTATATTGTCAAAAAAATTGACTTTTTGATCCTTAGCAATACCTTTATGCATAAGATCATTGTGAAATACTACCTTTTGGATAAAAATAAATGTCTTCCTTGCACCCTTCAGTCTTAAACAAAGAGAATGATATGCAGTACAATGGTAGAGTTATTACAGAAAAGCAATATGATTTGTGAACAGGTCATTATTTTGAATAGAGGCATCTGTGTATCTGGTTATGTGTGAAGCAAAATCACATGGATACTACATTTTCAACAAGAGTAATAAGTATAAGTATTTATTATTCATTTATATGTTGCTATATAAGTTTTAACATAGCATTGGCTATGGCAATAGGAAACACACTACTTTCTTTCCTACTTGAAAAGTACCAAATAGCAGCCTAGCTGTATTTTATATAGAGATTGAAATAGAACAAAAAAATAATCTACATATATTGAGTTAATACCTTCCTAAAACTCTTGAAAAGCTAGACAAAATGTCCATATTTCAGCCTACTAAATTGACCCTACCTTATATATATATATCTCCTTCTGTAGCTGTGATGCCTTTTGCTGAGCTACTTTCATAGATAGCTTTTGGGCATAATCTCCACATCTGACTATGCAAATGGTAGACCAGTCACCATGTCAACTGCAACTCCTATTCCAGTATGGGAAGAGTGCTCTCTTTTATGCCAACTCCCATCAAAAGAGACTCCAATGTTTAGCACACCATCTTTGTCTGGACCATCTCCCAATTTGCCATATGCATCCTTGATGGCCTTTGCTGAATTTTCGGCTACGTGCTCAAATACTGACTAGCTTCCTTTATATAGTTTATTTTGAAGGTTTTGGTAAGCAAGCTTGCTGAAGCAACTAGGGAGGTTCATCATCGCACTCCAGTTGCACATTGCCGTATACCGTAGACCAACACCATGAAATGCTGCTGTTTTGTTCTAATATTCAATTCAAATGGTGCTTAGGCTCTAGATGAACTTTGCTGCTTTACCCTTTCACAAAAGAAGCCTCCTGATACTACTGCGTTACAATGACTGCAAGAAATGTGACCCTTTGCTGAAAACCCAGATGATTTTCCAGGGATAGTGTTGACTTCCAACCCACTTGAATGGCACTTTGGACAGAGATGAGTGTTAATGAATCGATAGAGTGACTTTTTTTGACCTATCATGAAATGATCTTGGCCGTCAAGTGCACTATCATGTGAAATGTCTGTCCCTTGTAATTCCTCTAGATTGATATCAAGCAAGTCAAACTTCTTTGCGCTGGCTGATTTCAAATGATTTGGAGAATCACATTGTGTCTGTGCTATTGCATCTTCGCCTGTCATCCCATGTTTGATAAGTTTAAAGGACTTCCTCTTCCGTCGTACTACATATTTATTTTGAGTTCTAAGCTTTTGCTTTCCCATTTGTAACAAATAACTTCACAAAAAGAATGAGCTGTTTTGATTTCAACTACATGAAGTGACCGTTAGGCCATCCGGAAAACATCAGCCGCAACGAAGCAGCCAATCAAAATTGAAAATGCTTAGTGTCTCTAGGCAACAAGTACATTCTATTGTTACACCACTTTAGGAAAAGTACCCATTTCAAGGTAAATGATGTAGAGAAACATGGACCACTAGGTCAAGGAGACAAGGAGCTCTCGATCCATATATAGTAGCAGAGCCAGTACTGCAAAAGGAAGCCCGTAAAAAAGGAGAATATATATTCTCAACATGCTATAGGTCTCTGCTTGACATTGTGACAACCCTAGGCTCAGTTTAGTTCAGTTTAACGAAAATCACAGAAACGATCCTAGCTATCGAGCATGTTTTAGCTACTGTTTATCAAGGAGTGACACCAGATTCATTGGTCACCCTGATAGTCAGGGGTAGGGGTGAGTTATAGGGCTTATAAAATATGCTATTTTTAGGGTGAATGTTTGGAATAGGGGCTATTTCATGATTTTTACTTTGCAGATTGCCTGTATTAAACTGTGTTATTTCCATAATTCAAAAAAACTGTCTCTGAATTTTGCACTTTTTAATTAGCTACTCTTTTGTTGGGAGGTTACAGTTTTGTCATAGGCAACACAAAAAGTCTTTTTAGGATGAGCATTTGTCAAAGGGGCCATTTCATCAGCTTTATTTTATACATTTCTTTCTTTACAATTTATGATTTTGATAATTGCTGGATTCTGGCTTATAACATTGACCAGGACATTCCATGAATAGTGATTTACTTGTGTTTGTGTTTCTTCATCAGTCATATTGTCACTTTAGTGTGCTATGGAATCCTATGGAATGCTATGGAATTTCTCTTGCTCAAAGATGTGTGTCAGTACTTTTAGGAGCACATCTACTCCAGTATATCCCAACACTCTCCATGCCTCCACCGGAATGTCATCTGGCCCTGTCGCCTTCCCTCTCTTCATCTTCTTCAGTGCTGCTTCGACTTCACCTCTTGTTATCCCATCAACTTGTGTCTCTGGTCCCACTTCTACTGTTCTCTCCACCCTGGGATTTTCCACACCCATGAGTTGCTCAAAATACGATATCATGAACAGATTGGCAGAGTTTTACGGCCGGATGCCCTTCCTGCCACCAACCCCTTTTAGTCGCCTTTTACGACATGCAGGGGATACAGTGGACCTATTCTAGCTCCAGACCACAGGGAATTATGCTGCCAAAGCTAAATTCTTTTTATTTTGACAATGTATTGCCATATCTTGTAGAAAAGGATGATCAATGAAACATTTAAAATACCATCCCAGTCATATTCAATACCGCCTTCAGCCGTTTTTTTTATTTCTTGTTAAAATAACTAATAAGCATCAACAATTCACAATAAATACCTTTTGAAATAACAGGATTACATGAAGGAAGGGAATAATAATAATAAAAGCTAGCTATGTGCTATGTTTATTGCTTATAAAAAATAGTATAGTACTCTCCCTCTCTAATAAACCCCCTCTCTACTGAGCCCCCTTTTGCAGCAGAAAGTGTAGACAGGCCCTCTATTTATTGAGCCCCCTTCTCACATGAATGTAAGCAATTACTGGGTTCTTGAGGTATGGAGAATATTGCCAGATGAGATCACATGTAAAAAAACTATGACCCATGAAAAGAATTACTTTTGCTACCTAGAGAATACTGATCCTTTTAAAGGAATGCAAGAGGAAAAAATGTGAAGATATGTCAGGGATTAGCAATTGACCCTGATGAGTTAGATGAAGATGATTGCATTATAACTTTAGTTCACTAATGTTAATAATATTTGAATGTAAGACCATTTGGATAAAATGTTTACTTTGAGTTAGTAATAAGCAACCCTCTTTATTTAAGTCCCCCTCTAGGACTGCAAGAAATAAATAAGCCCCTGGGGCGTTCTAGAGGTTATACAGTTGCTTACGTTTACAATACTTCCACTTACAAAAGCTAATTGTTATCTAGATATTCTTTTATTCTTATTCATTTTCTATACCAATTGGAGGCAAAAAGTTTATCAAGTAGCAACAGATTACCCTATTTTATTCAAATCAGGTGCCATGCTAATTGGTAAAACAGTTTTCAAAATACAGAATGAGTTTATCCTTGCAATGGCCCTCTCTACATGAATCCTGACAACAGCAATTTGTCTGGTTTCAGCCTCATCAAAAATGTCTAGCTGATCCTTCCCATTCATACATGCAGGAATATTCAAGCTGACACCAGGTGGTAAGTCAGAATCAAGGTCAAATCCTCTGTCTGCCATAATACTATCTCCTGCCCGTAACAGTTGATACAACCCACTTATCTTTGTTGCTTTTATGTCACTAACTCTTCCAGCATTCAAGTCTGAGAAAAAAGTGACTGCTGCAGATGGAGCAATGTCAATGAGACCCTTTGCTGTATTATCATGTTTGTAGCTGGAATATGTTATGCTGTGTGATCTCAGGGAGCTCGGTTGCTCAATGAACAGCTCAGTGCAGTCAACAATTACTCTTGTACTTGGGTAGCTTTCCTCAAAGCATTTAGGCATAGTCTAATCTATTTTTTGTGTTGGTGCCCAAAGTGGAAGGGCTCTGAATCTTGAATGCAAAAAATCAATCCAAGACGACAGACCAAATCTTTTTTGAGCAAACCACATCGCAACCTTGATAAGAGAATAAAGAGGACCTCGTTTGACATATGTCTCTGAGCTTATTTTGTCACCCGCCAGGTTTGACCTACAATAGACCAAATTATTAACAGCAGGTCCAAGATAAGTAAAAAGGATCTGAAAAGTTTTGTTATCTGGCAAACCTGTGTAAAAGTGAAGCATCTCCTTGTTTTCTTTTGCATTTTGAATTGAAAAGCTATTCTTTTTCACTTCACAACTTTCTCTTTGCAGCATGTCACTTTGATTTTTATGACAGGCCTCCATGTCACGCATCTTTTCTTGAAGATGAGATATTTCTTCAAAATAATGAGATATCTGACTTTCACTTCCACACTCTTGGGATCCTTCCTGCATGTCTTCATGTTGTGGCTGCTCATAAACAAGCAATTTTCCCCTTATTCTCAACGAAGCCATTGTTTGTCGAGGGTTCGGTTGAACAGCATTCAATGTTTTAGGAACAATTAACGGGACATTGTTCATATAGGTTTTCTTGCCTCCAACAAAATGATCAGAACATACCCTATGTCCGTCAGTTGGCCTAAAGTCCTTTCTGGAGATTTTATGTAGCCAGGCCTTTCTCAATGTCATGTCCTTTGGGATTTGGTAGAATGATACTGTTTGATCTTTCTTGGAGTTTTTAAAGCAACCAGGAACACAACATGTAAACCCAACTCTGGAAGTAGTCAGATCCAGCGATTGTGTAGGTAAATCCGTGAGTAGATCTTCTTCCATCCTTTAGTTCCCTGTACAAGAGCTTTCACAAAAGCTGGGGTTTTCGGTAAGCGTTAATGAAGCTTCCATCTTACATATATTATTCACTTTTACTATCTACCAACAATAACAATCTCACGCCGAATTTTTGATACTACCACTCCCACAATGCATTGCAAAATTATGTCATAAGGTAAATGGTCTATTGATATGCACCTATGTTTTTACTGTTGGTGAAGGGCAGCTTTCTGCGAGGTGCACAAGAGATGATTTTGCAGATAAAATGAAATGGCTTCATAAAACTACTGAGAAATAGAAATTGGCCAATTATTTTGCAAGTTCCCCATTTTAGAGAACTTTCATGAGTTTTCAATAATTTAACTGGAATGCCAATAGTTCACTGGGTTACACTTGGGACCTATTAGACACATCTTAGCACATTACGCATCTCCCTATATATTTTGGTGTTTGAGCTGAAGACACACTGAAAGAGTTTGACATGAGAAGCAGCAGTAATTAGAGGGCTCCAAACACAAGATGTATATTTGTGGCAGAAGTGGCAAGACTCCACAACCAAGCGAGGTTCATCTCAGAGAAAATTGAAGTAAAGATTGCAATTGGTATGCACCTATGTTTTTACTTTAGGCAGAAGGTAGGGGTGGGCAACATACGGCCCGCGGGTTGGGTCCGGCCCCTGAAGAGATTTTGACTGGCCTGCCGACTATGTCCAGCCATACACTGTAATGTAGCCCATGGCCTTAGCTACGGAAAAGATTGAGATTACTAAAAAGCAATAATTATATTAATGACGCAAGTTACACTTTGACAAAAGTGTGAAGACGTGAGTTTATCGAGAAAAACCCTGGCTCGCCACATTGAAACAAGTGGAGAAAACCTGACATCACAACTGACAGGGCTTGTACCGTCATTTCAACTGTTTTCACTGGCATTGGATGAAAGCACTGACGTCGATGATACTGCACAGCTTCTCATCGTTGTACAGGGCAGTTCAGAAAACTTCGAAATCACTGAAGAGTTGCTGTCTATGGAATCAATGAAAGACACAGCTACCAGGGGAGATATTGTTGAATGTGTGGAAAATGCATTTCGTACAATGGAATTACCATGGCAGAAAATGGTCAGTGTTACTGTGGATAGTTGTCCATCATTGAGAGGAAAGAATGTTGGTCTACTGAGGAGACTAATTGAGTGTGTTGCAGAAGTCGATTGCACCAGGAAATTAAAATTTCTGCATTGCATAATACTCCAGGAAGTGTTGTGTAAACATGTGCTTGAAATGAGACATGTTGTGGATCCAGTTGTAACCATTGTTAATTTCATTAGGGAGAGAGGTCTAAATCACAGACAGTTTACCAAGCTTCTGGAAGATTGCGACTCAGATCACAGTGGTGTTCCATTCATACAGCTGTACACTGTTTGAGTGTGGGGAAAGTTCTGTGACGTGTCTGGGACCTAAAAACAGAAATCTTGCTACTTTTGGAGATTAAAGGGAAAGATAAAGAATTTCCTGAACTCAAACAATCAGAATGGCTGTCAGATTTGGCATTTGCAGTCGATCTCTTTGAACATATGAATGAACTGAATACCAAACCTCAAGGGAAGGGCACTTTTGCTCATGAAGTATACTCAATAGTGAAAGCATCCAGGGTAAAGCTAAAACTGTTTTCTCGCCAGCTCAGTCAGAATATCACAACACACTTTGCAACACTTGCAACTATGGCCCATCCAATGATGCCAACTGATAAGTACACCAATATAATATCTGCACTGGATAATGAATTTGGTAGTTGTTTTGCGGACCTCCAAAAACTTGCTGATGAATTTGATATTCTGTTGTCACTGTTTACAGCTGACTTTGAAAAAGCGCCAGATGTTGTACAACTGGAACTGATTGATCTGCAGTGTGGCTCTACCCTGAAAGAGAAATTCCAGTCTGAAAGCATTGACAAAAGTTATGCATCACTGAATGCATCCACATTTGTCAACCTGAGAAAGATGGTCATGAAACTACGTGTTCTGTTTGGGTCCACATACATTTGTGAGGAAACATTTTTGATCATGAACATTACCAACTGCGTTCAAATCTAACTGATGTTGATCTGCTGTCTTTGCTAAGAATTTCTTCATCAAACATGCTGCCAGAATTGAACTAGCTTATAGACAAGTTTGGCGACCACAAAATTCTCATTGACTTCAGAAGCTATTGAAGTACAATCAGTACATTATTATAAAATAATAAATTTATTAAGTACTGTTTACTCTCTATTAGGTGTAAAGCTTAACAGTTACAACTTTACATTAACCACAATTTATTACTTTATTTCTTGCATTAGTCACTTTTAGTGAATAAAATGTGATTAAGATATTGAATATTATTCATGTAATAATCCAGTCCACCAACAAATTCATTTTCCTAACTCTGGCCAGCCGACTGGAGAAGTTGCCCATCCCTGGTGTAAGGGCAGCTTTCTGCGAGGTGCACACGAGAAGATTTTGCTTAAGGAAACTGCCATTCGTGGCAGTTCCCTAATTCCAAAAGAATTTTGGAAGTAGTAGCAACAGATAAAATGAAATGGCTTCATAAAACTACTGAGAAATAGAAATTGGCCAATTATTTTGCAAATTCCCCATTTTAGAGAACTTTCAAGAATTTTCAATACTTTAACTGGAATGCCAATAGTTCACTGGGTTACACTTGGTGCCAATGAGACACATCTTAGCACATTAAGCATCTCCATACATATTTTGGTGTTTGAGCTGAAGATACACTGAAAGAGTTTGACATGAGAAGCAGCAGTAATTAGAGGGCTCCAAACACAAGAAGTATGTTTGTGGCAGAAGTCGCAAGATGCCACAACCAAGCGAGGTTCATCTCAGAGAAAAGTGAAGTAAAGATTGCAATTAGTATGCACCTATGTTTTTACTTTTGGTGTAAGGACAGCTTTTTGCGAGGTGCTCACAAGAATATGTTGCTTATGGAAACTGCCATTCGTGGCAGTTTCCTAATGTCAAAAGAAGTGTAGTAGTAATAGTGACAGATAACATGAAATGGGTGCATAAGACTACTGACAAGTAGAAATTGGCCAATTATTTTGCAAATTCCCCATTTTAGAGAACTTTCAAGAATTTTCAATACTTTAACTGGAATGCCATTTGGCCCACTATATCTTTTTGTTTTAAGTCATTGGATAATTGAAGACACTTCATTGGGGACAGTGGGGGATATGAAGAAGCTTTTGTTAATGGGAGCATTTGGGTGCCTAAGAGTACAATTTGGATTTCTAGGAATATTACTTGTCATTTTATTGGCAACATTGAGAAAATAGTTATTAAAGTTAGTAGCTATCTTATCAGGATTAGTTATTTTACAGCCATTCTTATCAATTACTTTGCAGATTGATTGTTCATTGCCATTCACTTTCATTTTTATAACAGTTCTAATTCCTTGCCATAGCAAATTCATATTTGATTTATTTTCTGTAAAATAATTTTCAAAGTACTTTATTTTGCTATTCTTTAATTCATTAACAACACAATGTCTAAATTTCATATAAAAGGAATAAATTCCAGGAGAGTCTGTTTGAATTGTTGAAAGAGATTGTCCCTGATCCTCATCATCTGCATTATTTGACAGTTGATCCAAGGTTTACTTCTGAGTTTCAAAGCTTTTTTTGTTCAATGGTTTTTAGGGCAATGTTTACTAACTAGATGATTGAGATTATCAAAAAATTCATCAACTTTGTTATCTACACTATTCTCTTAAGAATCCAACAAGCCAAAATCCATATTCTGATACTCATCAAGAAACTGGGATGTTTCAAAGTCTGTATAATCATGAACAACATGATAATAATTGGTGTAGTCAGGAGCAGAGTTTTTGGGAATAGAAAACTGAGGGAAATAATCTGAGATATAGATCAGAATATTTCCACTTGTGACTTTACTTGTTATATCATTTGAGAAGATATTGTCAATTAGTGTTGATGTTGAGTCGGTAACTCTGGTTGGTTGCAGTATTGGTACCAGGTTGTAGATGGTTGGTAAAGAAGGTATTTAGAGAGTCACTTGTAGGGTTTTCATACTTAAGAAGATTAATATTAAAGTCACCCATGATGAATACAAGTTTATTTTCATTTTAAATTCTAGTCTAATACAATTATAATTTCCTGCATGTGCTCATTTAATGTATTAAATTCAGAGCTTGGGTGTCTATAGGCACAACAACATAGAACATTTTTAGATTTTGTATTCTGAATTTCAATCCAGACAGTCTCAAAATTGAATGTAGAGATACTCAGATCTATTCTTTTAGCAACTCTTAAGCTAGACTTCACATATATACCAACCCCACCTGCAGCACTTTGTGAAGGTGTATTGTAAATTTTATATCCAGGAATATCAGTGTTTGTAGCTAAAGAATAATCAACAGTATCTTTGGTTTTAGAAAGACCTATGATTTCAAAGTCAACACATGTGTTAGTTAAAAGAGTAAAAGTTCATCAACATGTAAGTGCAGACTCCTTATGTTCATGTGAAAGAGTGAAATATCCTTCGCAGAAGTTTCAATAGACTGAAACTCTTGAACATTGTAGTAGTTACAATTTGTGTCAGGCTGAATATTTTCATCTATATCATATTCAGACAGGTTTGGAAGATTTTGCAGTTTAGATAGAATGTGTAAAGATGGAAGTAAATCGACTGTTGAAGGTAGATCAGTAACATTAGTTCCTAGAAGGACATCATCAGTTTCTAGGGTGAAAGGAAAAATCTGGAATGTTTCTGTATTGGACAAGAGATACAGGTCCACTTAGTAGTCACCCTTAGGGATTCATATTCAGTAGGTGAAATATCATTGCATTTGATGTGAATATCAGGGCCTACGCTATGAATTTGAAAGTGGGGGGGGGGCCACCATGTATAGTGACACTGCCAACTTAGAGTCAACCCGGGGCGCCAAGATGGTTGGCGCCGCAGGCCTAGGAAAATTTGTACATTTTACAGCTCTAGAATAGCTAAAAATACTCAGTGTTTGAACTCGAATCTTTTTATCAATGCCTTACCAGGAAGTTCTAAAAACATACAAAGTAATGATATTCAACAACCAATGGAATACCAGGAAATACCACGCAAATTTACCAAAAATGTGTTTTCTTAATGGTTTTGAGGCAACAAATTCGTTAGCTACGTTTATCAAGGATATTTTATCTGTTAGTTCTTTGTGAAAAGAAAGCACAGCCAACGAATTGAAGCCCTTTTGGTTCATTGTCGCTCGAAGCCATGTTTTCAATCTGCATGCAAGAGAGAAAGATAGCTCAGGTGTTGCACTTGTGGCTGCAGCAACAAGAACGAGCTTCATCAACGTGATGACGTTCCCAACAAGATTTCTTTCTGTTGCACTCAGTTTGATAATCATTTCTGTTATCTCATCGAAACTGGCAACTTTTTCATTTGTAAAGACGGAGCGCAGAACATGGAGTTCTGCAGGTAATGCAGAAATGTCAAGGTCGTCTGTGTAATTCTTACGAGCGTCCATTTCTGTCTGGTAGGGATCAGAGTTGATAGATTTTAAAAGCAACTGCTCGATGTTGGAAAAGAACTGGTAGCTTGGTTGCTGAAAACGATCTTGAATAACCATAACTACGTTGTTGATTGCATCAAAGAATATAATTCTGAAATGGCTGGCTGCTGATTGTGGATGGAAAGCCTTGGTATTTCGAGCTGTTTCTTCGTGGCCCTGAACATATTGTAGAATAGAATACTTTGGCCGATGACGTTTCCTCGGTAATGTTGGTTCTTCTACGTCAAATTTTGTTGCCTTTTTCTTTACCAATTCAAAGAACAAATCAAAGGACTCATTCGTTCTCATACCCTCCAATGTTTCAACTGTCAGCTTTGCTAGCCTTTGCCCATTCAATGCACTCATCCTTTCTTTCTGCAATGTTTTTGACAAGTTGTCAGTTAGACTGTAAAGTCTATGACTTAACAAAAGGCCAAAGAAAAACGAGAAAGATTCCATTTGTGATTGGTATCTGATTATGCGACCACAGACCTCTGATTCTAGCTTCTCACGCAAACAAACTTGCCATAAGCTCTGGAGAGAGTCATACCGTTCGTAAATTTTGTTAAAGCAAGATGCTCTGACAGTCCATCGAGTAGTACAGAGCTTGTTCAGCGATGTTGCTTTGAATTTCTCTGATTCTCCTTCATTTGTTTCTCCCTCAATTATATCATCCAATGTTCCCAGGATCTTTTCTCTTTTGGGGAGTATTTGACCAATACGCAAATCTCCCCAACTGTACCCATTGTGTTTGATAGGACATCACACGATGAGGTCAAATCTTTAACAGCTAGGCTAAGGGAATGTCCATGGCAATGTGTAATAATGGCTTTTGGTTGATCTTTTTGAATTTGTGTAGCTACGCCAGACTTCTTCCCCATCATGTTGCTAGTGCCATCGTAAGTCTGTCAGCGGCAATTTTCAAGTGAACGACCCGAGCGCAACAGGATATCTTTGATTGCATGTACTATAGTGTCGCTTTTGATATTCGTCAGCTCGTAAAAACCAAGAAAATCCTCTTGAATTTCCAAATTATCACTGACTGTCCGTAAACATATTGATAATTGCTCCAGGTTATCGATGTCAGTATACTCCTCAACCATTATCGCAAAAAAGTTGTTTTTCTTTATTTCTGTTAACTTTTCCCAAACAACATGTTGTGCCATCAAAACCAATAGTTCATTTTGAATGTCATTGTGAGTGTACTTCAAACGAGATCTTTCCAATTTCAACCGAATAGAGGGATCTTTTGTCGAAAGAAGCAGGAGCTGGGTGAAGTTGTCCTCTCCAGGATTCCCTAGAATTGCCATACCTTGCCTCGCCAAGAATCTCTGACATCTTATGACATCAACCAAATATTTTCGGTCGCTCTGTCGAGAGTCCGTGATGCTTTGATTGATTAATTCTACTACATCGGAGCATCTGGCCACAACAGTTTCTAGTAAAGCAGCTTCTGTTTGCTGGTGTGTTTTGAAGCACTTTGGAGTTTTTTTCCATGCATTGAAACTGGAGCTTATGTATGCTTGCTCTTTGCTTCGTTCATTCAACAAGCCACCGCTCTTGTCATGTTTCATGCAGTAAGCACAGATAACGACATCTGACCTACAAAAATAAAGTACAAAATAATAAGAATCAAACGCTTGATACGAATATCAAAATATCGTCCAATGGAGCCAATCGAAAACAACTGGTTGAAGACCAGAAAAAATATTACAACAAATTTTTTAACTTACTTTGTATCATATATCAACCAGGGAAACTGTTCAAACCATTGATGTTGACACGAACGATTTCTGTCTCCACTTCTCGTCTTTGGGAAAGTAAATGTTCTGGGTGGTCGGCACAGGAAGTCTTTGTTGAGACCGTGGGAAACATGTTCTGAAGCAGGAGGCGGTTCAACCAATGAGCTCGTTGCCAAATTAAATGAATTCGACAAAGAAAACTTTGTGTTTTTGCTTACTGCTGAGAATAAGTCAGTTATTTTTTGCTTGGACATCATCAAGTTGGAATCATTACACTATACTAAACTGTATTAATGCTTTTCTCAAAAATTTTAATTCATGTGAAATAAAGAACTGTGCACACTGCAATGGTTTCCGTTATTTAGAATGAAGTATCAAACAACCTCTTTCATATTGTATGCCTCACACTCTATACACGCTTTCCTTGACATGTAGCACGCATGCTTCACTCATAATGTGTATATACTATTAATAATAAAAGGTAAAGAGAAAAAAAGGAGAGGAAACAATTATGTTTGTTGAAAAAAGTGGGGGGCCATGGCCCCCCCGGTAGCTTGGGCCCTGAATATGGTTTCTACATTGACAACAAAGAAGAGCTTTTTGGTTCTTATGAACACTTTTCATACAAATACTACAACGATTATTACTAGAGCCTTTAGGAAGCAATGGAACGGTGCTTCCATCTTTGAGTCTTTCAATGATTAGCTCAGTTAGTTCAGGTAAATTCTCAACCCAGCCACCTAGAGTGCACAAGCCAGTGCATATCTGGGTGCCGGTCCCAAGCCCGGATAAATGGGGAGGGTTGCATCAGGAAGGGCATCCGGCGTAAAACCTGTGCCGACTCAACCATACGGATGGTCAATACAAGAAATCTCATACCGGATCGGTCGAGGCCCAGGTCAACAACGGCCGCCACTGGTACTGTGGCACAGCAGGGTACCAATGGAAACTATGCTACTGTTGGGAGACAAAGGCAGAGAGGTGGAAGACATATCCAGTACAGGAGGGAGAAAAGAAAGACTAAGATAGTCACACTGAAAATAGGCAGCTACTACGGGCTACTATGATGGTACTATGACGGCAAAGGAAGAGGACTGGCAGATATGATGGAAAGGAGAAAGTTAGACATACTATGCTTACAGGAAGCAAAGTGGAAAGGCAGCAAAGCAAGAAAGCTGGGAGGCGGATGTAAGCTTTATTACCATGGAGTAGATGGACGAAGAAATGGAGTTGGAATAATTATGAATGCAAAACTAACAGAGAAAGTAGTGACAGTGGAACGTGTTTCAGACCAGGTGATCAGCATGAAACTGGGATTGAGGGAATCCTGTTAAACATCATCAGCGTGTATGCACCACAAATAGGATGTGAATAAGAGGAAAAAGAAGATTTCTGGACTGACCTTGATGAGGTAAAAAACAGGATCAAGGAGGAAGAAAACTTAGTAATTGGGGCAGATCTCAATGGGAGGAGAAGGAAACAGGGGTGAGGAAGAAGTTATTGAGAAATATGGCCTAGCAGAGAGAAATGAGAGTGGACAAATGGTGATTGATTTTGCACAGCGGATGAAAATGGCAGTAGCAAACACATACTTCAAGAGAAAGATCGAACACAGAGTAACCTGCAAAAGTGGAGGACGATGCACACAAGTGGACTATGTACTATGCAGGAAAAAGGACTTGCAAAGAGTGTTGGACTGCAAGGTGATCCCAGGTGAGAGCGTAGCAAAACAGCACAGACTAGTTGACTGCAAAATGATGCTGGAAAGTAAGAAGAGGAAGAAACTGTAAACAAGAGAACTGAAGACAAAATGGTCGAAACTGAATGACAACACCTACTGTGAAAAATTCAAAGAAAAAGTTGAGCAAGCCATCAATGGCAAAAATGCGCTTCCTGAGAACTGGGTACAAACTGCAGAGATTATCTGTAAAACAGCCAAAGAAGATTTCGGAGTTGCAACTGGCAAAAGAAAAGATGATCATGGGACATGGTGGTGGAGTAAGGAAGTACAAAGATGTGTTAAAGAGAAGAGAGAAGCCAAAAAGAAGGACAGGAACAGGGATGAAGATAGCAGAAAGGAATATAAACAGGCATGTCAGAAAATAACAAGAGAAGTAGCAAAGGCAAAAGCAGAAGCATATGAAGAACTGTATGAAAGACTGGAAACAAAAGAAGGGGAGAAAGACCTTTTCAGAATGGCCAAGCAAAAAGAGAGGGCAGGAAGAGACGCATTACAAGTAAAAGTTATTAAAAGTAAAGATGGCAAGGTGTTGGTGGATGAGGAAGAAGTACTTGAAAGGCGAAGAGAGTACTTTAATGAACTAATGAATGTAGAAAATAAAAGAGAAGAAAGAGCAGGTGAGGAACTTGCAATGCATGTAGAAGTAGAGAACATAACAGGAGAAGAATTCAGAAAAGCAGTATCAAAGATGAGAAATGGGAAGGCTGTAGGCCCAGATGGCATACCAATTGAAGCGTGGAAACACCTCGGAGAGTTGGCTGTGGAATTCCTAATGATACAATTCAATAATATGCTGGAAAATGAAGAAGTGCTAGAAGAATGGAGGAAAAGTGTCCTTGTCCCTATCTACAAGAATAACACAAGAATGCGGAAACTACAGAGGCATAAAGTTGATGAGTCACACTATGAAAATGTGGAAGAGAGTTATTGACAGTCGACTTCGTGAACAAGTGCAGATCTGTGAGCAGCAGTATAGTTTCATGCCTGGGAAAAGCAACAATGATGCAGTATTTGCACTAAAGATGTTGATGGAAAAATATAGAGAAGGACATAAGGATTTGCATTGCATATTCATTGATTTAGAAAAGGCATATGACAGGGTCCCACAGGAAGAACTATGATAATGCATGAGACACTCTGGTATCCAGGAAAAGTATGTTAAGATTGTAAAAGATATGTACAGAGATAGCCAGACAGCAGTTAGAAGTGCAGTTGGTACATCAATGTGGTTTAATGTTGAAGTAGGACTATACCAAGGATCAGCACTAAGCCCTTTTCTCTTTGCCATAGTAATGGATAGACTGACAGATGACGTCCGATGGGAGGCACCCTGGAATATGATGTTTGCACATGACATTGTAATTGCCAGTGAGAGCAGGGAACAAGCAGAAGAAGATCTGGAAAGATGGAGATTTGCACTGGAAAAGAGAGGAATGAAAGTGAGCTGTAGTAAAACTAAATATTTGTGCATGTCCGACAATGTGACAGAAGAGACTGTAAAACTATAGGGAGTTGACCTGGTCAAAGTACAGGATTTTACGTACCTAGGGTGCACAGTACAAGACAATGGAGACTGCCAAAAGGAAGTGAAGAAAAGGATACAATCTGGGTGGAATGGATGGAGAAAGATAAGTGGAATAATGTGTGATAGAAAACTCTCAGCAAAGGTGAAAGGCAGAATATATAAAGTGGCAGTCAGACCAGTACTAATGTTTGGCCTGGAAACAACAGCACTGTCTAAAAGGCAAGTAGCAGACTTAGAGGTAGCGGAACTTACAATGCTGAGGTTCGCCATTGGGGTGATGAGGAAAGACAAAATCCAAAATGAGCATATAAGGGGTACAGCTAAAGTCAAGAGACTTGGAGGTAAGCTAAGAGAAGCAAGACTGCGTTGGTATGGCCATGTAAAAAGGAAAGATGCACAACATGTTTGCCAGAGAGTACTACGTATGAGACTGCCAGGAAAGAGACGAAGAGGAAGGCCAAAAAGGAGGTACATGGATGCGGTGAAAGAGGACATGGAGGAAGTAGGGGCAGTGGAAGAAGACTCTGAGGACCGGATGAGGTGAAAGAGACTGATCCGCTGTGGCGACCCCTAATCAGGAGCAGCCGAAAGAAGAAGAAGAAGTTCAGTTACCTTCTCGTTAGAGACCATCTGGTTAAAAATAGAAGAATACATTAAGGAAAAATAGCAATTTGCAGGCTAACACAACAATGCTGAGGAAAATCTAACCATGAAAGCGCCTGAGCATAGACTATTAATGAAATTATCAGTCTCTGAAACAATAGAATCTGTGATATGAAGCTTCCTATAGTTCTTCATCATACTTGACTTGTATATGACGTTAGCTGGGTATCTCACATATATTTTCCAGTCATGGTGAACTGTGCGAAGATATTTTCTGATCTTCAAGGAAGTGTTCTGCATTACTCTTATCCCTGGTGTCACCATTTGCTCAATGAATATTAGAACCGTATTGCCCCCCAGGGTGTATGGTGATTTCATCAAAGCCAGAGTGCCTGCTTGCCGAACTTTATTTGCATCGGACCATCAAAGAAATTGTGCATAGATAGGTCTCGGTTTAGATGAGCTATTATTTTCACGGTTCTTTGGTCCACAATGGGCTCTTGTCGACTCCTGCTGGGAGATCAAGCATTAGGCCAGTAATAAAGTTGTCAAGAATGACTTACAGTTACCCCAAGTGTCCTGTCCCTCACATCCTTCAGGAAATCCTCTATCAAGATTGATTTTCGCATTCGTCTGTTCTTACCATCATCAAGACCATTCTCTACGCTTTTCACTTTATTCCCTTGCTCAAGCAGTTGTTTTTCAAGATCATCAACACGTGCAACGAGTCCTTCTGTGAGGCTCGATGATTCAATTTGCCTTTCTTGTAAATCTACTATGTCACCCTCAAGTACTGCGACATTTGTCTCAATTGATGAGAGATGTTTTGTTATCATTTAGGCAAACAGAATAGCTAGCAATCAGTCAATTGCTAAAATCCACTCACTTATGATTGCAGCTAATCAAAAGAGGGAATCAGATACTTTAAGGCTGGATTCATTTGTTAAGTTATCCACTATGGCCTCTAGCCACTGTAGTTTACATGCAGATAGGCCTAGGCCCACACCATGCTCACTGCCAATACTTAGGATTTCCTCTTCATCTTGTACAGCTGCTTGTAGCTTCTTTTCTGTTATTCCTCTTAGGAGGCATTAGAAGTAGTGGTTTATTAATAGATTTTGCAACTTATTATGTTCTTTAGCTTATCAATATTGGCACAAGGTCAGAGCCTCACATTATACATCCATCCACCCACCCACCCATCCATCCATCCATCCATCCATCCATCCATCCATCCATCCATCCATCCATCCATCCATCCATCCATCCATCCATCCATCCATGTGTAATCCAACTATGTATTGAGGTCAGCTTGAGCACCCACTATTCCCTGAGGACACACTCAAGTAATTGATGCTAATTGCTACACAAGGAGTTGACCTTTCCTTCATTCCATGAACATTCCTTCAACAACCAGATGTATAAACAGTTAGGCAGTGTGGTAATGAGTAGTCCTTTGGGACCGGCATTAGTGTTAGTAAACCTTACGGTGACCTCCAAGCCTCCCCCTGTCACCTCCAACACCACCACACAAACTGTAACAGACAGTCCTAAACTGTAGGAATAATACACTTATTATTTCCTACGGTTTACCAGATGTTCGTACACAGTTGTACACTACTTTAAGTAAACAAACGTACACAGTAGTACAAATGAACAAGGAATGAATAATTAGCTTCCCTCTAACCTGCCGCCACGTCTCTCTTGATGAACACTTCTTCCACAGGCCAAAAACACATCTTCCCTCATGCCTCAAAAGTCTTCCTGTTTATTCAAGAGAGGAATGACAATGCACGCCTGCGCATTTACCATCTTTCAAAAGGCCAAGATGGCAGCCACATCACAATATCAGAGAATCACACAACATCCCCCCAGCTTATTAAAGCTACATATCTACATATCTGGCACCTAGCACTCATACTGGTCCCAATAATGAGGACACCGTCTTATGCACTGCGACCTTCACCAACTGAAAACAAATTCTCACCATCTTCATCTTGAGTACACAGATTGACATCAAATGGCACCCTCCAACGGTACCAAAACAACAAAATTTGAAGGGACAGAGCTCTCCGCTGTCCCTTCCCGAGGCGTTACAGTGTACCAAAATGTAGCCTCCTCAGGAGCAATTCCTCCCCTCTCCGCAATCCTCTTGATTGTTCAATGATTCTTCTCAACAATTCCATTGCCACCCAGGGCGTAAGCAGCTAAGACTCGCAGAGCAATCCCCCACTCATCAGCAAACTGGGCGACCATTGCTGACCTAATCTAGCAATAACTCATCACACGGCCCTCGCTCAATAACAACACTATGTAATTGAGCAATAACATGCATTGCAGATTCAGTTTGCAACCGTCGCCAATTCGAAATCCTTGATGGACCACAATCTACCATTGACAAATACAATTGGCCATTAAAGTGAGCAACATCAACTGCTACTCGGAACCAATTGCTACCAACAGATAAATCACCTGTTGGCACCATTTTCTCACCCCGCAAAGCAGGAGCACTATCTGCTGAGCAAGGAAAAGAGTCCTATCAATGCCTAGATGGTGAGAAAATGTGCTGCCCAAATGGCATCCTCAGGACCTTCACCTGTGGCAATAGCTGCAACTACACTTACAGCCTCCTCACCGATCTCACAGTACCCAAGCCATCTCTTAGGTACCCTAGTCATGTGATCGACTTTATTTTCCACTGAAGGTACAAAACAAACTGTCACATTAAGACCATATTCAGTGATTATATCACCAATCACTCCTAGACGACGCTTGACAAGCATCTCTGCAGCGCCTTTTGTGTGAACACGATTGCGCTTTTCAATGACACTGGTCATCCAGCTGACAACCGTGAGTGAGTCAACAGCCAGTGTAAAGGTCTTGAAACCCCCTGCTATGGCCATGTTCACCCCACGACCTATAGCCTCAAGCTCGGCAACATTACTGTGTTGATAGTCTGACTCTTTTCTAAGCCATGATGCATCCCCCACTATGCTACCATCAACCTCCAGGGCCACACCCAATCCAAATGAACTAGCATAAGTCCACACGGTTACTTCACCATGTTGGCTCACTTGCCAAACTCCTCTAACTGGGTCTTCAAGACGAGTTCTTCTTAACAACTCCCTCATCAATTTGATGACTGACTGTTCAACAGGAGATTCCCAGGACCCACTACTTCCTAAATGCTTTAGGAAGCTACAATGAATGCGTAACCACCCAGCTACAGGGTAGTGACCAACCAACCTGCCACACAACGAGACCAACCCCTGCTTATTCAACCCCATCATATTGAGGTCGATATCAACAAGAGGTGTCCCCCTCAACATATGCAGGCATCCGCTGGAATCCTTGTTCAAAGCAATACCCAGCAACCGACCTCCATCAAGGTCCTCTGGCTCCTTTGTCTCAAGTCCAGATTTGGTAAGGTGAGCACTGACCTCCCCCACACCAACTATTGACTCCTGCACCACTATATCATCGATATAATGGTCAGTTCCACGATGAGCCCTATCAACCAATGACAACACCTTGTGTAGAATGGATGTCATAATCCTCGGTGCACAAGACAATCCAAACCCCAAGCGTATCAAAGCATAATAAATCCCTTTGTACCATACAATTTGGTACTTCCACAGGTCTTAAGATATATATGGATCTGCAGATACGCTGACTTCAGATCAACCACCTTCAGTTCACCCTGCAACTGCCTCCATTTTCTCACCCTTTCACCACATACAGGGACCATGTCATCACCAGTATGACACTCGAAAAAGTCATTCAGCTCATGGTAATCCATGACTGGACGCACTTTGTCCTTGGTTGGCTGAAATACAGCTAACAAAAGAATAACACCCCTAACAGGTCCATCCCACCACTTCAACCAACCCTTGGATATCAAACTTTCCACCTCAGCGCAATAACACTCCCACACATGTGATGCCTGAGCACACTTGCACTCTGACAACCGTGTCTGAAGTCCCTCAGGTGACTTGCCTGACCACCGTCAACTGATAATCCACCGACCATCAATGAATTCAGTGGTAAAATCCGGGTCCTCAACTCAAAGTGATCTATGATCACTTCCTGACCACTTTTGGTCCACCTTCCTTACCCCTGTGATAGCAATAGCATGCGTCCCTTCACTTTGAGGAGCCCCACAACAGTTCTTGGGGTAAGGCTTACCCCATCAAACTAAATATTTGGAATCTCACCCCCACCTAACAGTAACACCACCCTTGTGATCAGTGGCATCACCAACTAGAAGACAGTCAACACCAAGATTACCTAGCTCGCTCATCACAATACTAAAGTCCGCTCACTACCAGTGTCAGCAAGACACAGGGAATGACAGCCATTCAAAATCGCACTAACAACTGGCATACGACTACAGCTAGTCCTGCCAGCCACCCCGGACAGCTTCAGACTGTCCCGTGACGCCGAAGCACCATTCAAGGTCCGAGTGGATGTTAAAGTTCCATTGCAGTGGACGGGCCGCCCCGGTCTCCGTCCTCTGAATGAAAATCCTGCCTATCTAAGGCACCAGCACTTGGTGGGGGCTCAGGACAGTCCTTTACCAAGTGCTTTGTGCTTCCACAGCGGAAGCATGCGGGCTTCTTCTTTAAAGGAGCCTTGGTAAGGGCATTCCCCTTACTCATACATTTTGTGGGGCATTCCTTGACACAATGTTCCCCACCACAGCAATAATAGCCAGAGCTGCTACCCTTCCAATTACCAAAATCGGCAGCGAAGGCAGCAGAATCAGCATGCCCCTCTACTGCCCTCCGCAAGACTATTCAGTCTTGCACACGAGTCAGCACAGACCCAAAATCAGCTGCATAGGCCTGTTCATGGGTCACTGCCCACTCATATATGGAGGCTGGTAGTCCCTCATAAAATTTGACCCTAAAGGCCATGTCATTGAGGGTCAAACCCACCCTGCCCCCAATCGCTCCAGGTGACCCAGGTAGACGTCAACTGTTTCACTGGCTGAAAGCCTACAAGTGACATACCTACACCATGCCTCCTGTCTAGGCATAGCATACTCAGCTGTCAGCACAGCCTTCACAACCTCCCAATTTGAGGCCTTGCCCACCAACATTCTACTATAGACCTGCGCAGCATTGCCAGCTAGCATATAGGTTAAAAGTTATGTGGGCGCCACATGCTCTACTACACATAGCCTCTCATAGGCTACAAGCCACTCTGAAATCTCCACTACACTATCACTGGCAAAGGGAGATAACTGGTGGCAAAGTTGATTCAAAGTTGGACCGCAGGCCTGATTAAGGATGCTAGCCAACAAACTAGCATCAATTACCATACCCTGCCCCACCACTTGGGGTGTCTCAACTGAAATACCAGCATCAGACTGGCCGGCCCCAGATGGGCCAGAGACTCCCCCTTGGAATCCTCGAAGGGGCTAGTACCCCTCTCACCAACCTTTGACATAACATACACAAAAAGGCCGGGATAGCTTGTTATTACAACTTACGGTGACCTCCAAGCCTCCCCCTGTCACCTCCAACACCACCACACGAACTGTAATAGACAGTCCTAAACCGTAGGAATAATACAGTTATTATTGCCTACAGTTTACCAGATGTTCGTACACAGTTTTACACTACTTTAAGTAAACAAATGTACACAGTAGTACAAATGAATGAGGAACAAATAATTTACTTCCCTCTAGCCTGCCGCCATGTCTTTCTTGATAAAAAGTTCTTCCACAGGCCAACAACACGTCTTCCCATCACGCCTCGAAAGTCTTCCTGTTTATTCAAGAGAGGAATGACAATGCACGCCTGCACATTTACCATCTTTCAGAAGGCCAAGATGGTAGCCACATCACAGTATCCTAGAATCACACAACAATTAGTAAACACCTGTGTTGGCTTTCATGAAAATAACCTTTTTGAAAAAGTGCAAAACCAGGTCTCTACTGTCAATATGTAGACAATAGTTGTGTCACCTTTGGTTCTGAGATGGCTTGTGGCCACTGTTAACAAAAACTGAACTTGCTACATTCAGCTCTAAAATTCACAGTAGGGAAGGAGCAACACAACTTGAATTTCCTATATGGTTTGGTAGAGAAAGAGGGCACTGAATTTCTTACCAGCATTTATGGGAAACTATCATTTAATGGGCAATACATCCATTGGAATTCCTTTAGCCAAAAGGCAAGAAAGAGTAGTCTTAATAAAACTTTAGTTCACAGGGCACATATGATGTGCTCTAAAACTAAATTAGGCTCAACGCTCAATAAAATAAAGCCACTGCTCATCCAAAATGGATATACAGCAGATGCTCTGCTTTCTTGCATCAACTGCAACTTAGCCAGCTTTGCAGCAGAGAAACCCAATTGGTCCAGAGAAGTGCCCGGTATACCTACAATTGCCTTGATTGGTAATGCATAATCAACCTTTTAACATCAAATCAGTAAAGCCATTACATCTTGTTACAATGCTGTGAAGCCATGTCTGGTTTACAGCAATAGAGTTATACTACCATCTGCTAAAAAAGATTGCGTTCCTACCACTCAAAACAGTTTTGTTGTTTATGAATTTTCATATTAGGATGCACTATGCAGAGACAAGCAGACAGAATAACACAGCATGGCCCTATGAGCATCATGAAGAAAAGTAATACCATAAGAGAACAGCCACATATATGTAAAAAGAACAGTTCTAAAATTAAATGTGAGTCTGCCATAGGACAACACCTCACTGCAATTCCATGCACCAAAACATATACAGATGACAATTTTTAGATCATTGGGCAAGCAAGACCGTCTTTCCATTTAGGTGTTTTGGAATTGTTTACATCAAGACACATGACCCAGTCTTGTGTAGACAAAAAGAGTTTGTTTTTTCACTGGGACTCTTCATGTAAACAATAGTGAATAGGTCCTAATTGGCCACTTTTGAGGCCACTTAGATGGATCCTATCACATGTAACCACATCTGGATATATATTTCGGTTATCCTTTAGGTCACTCTCCGACATTTGGATACTCTGACAAGTGTTGGACAAAAAAGCTTTCAAGTATGTCAAAAGCATGTTGCCGCGTTTTCGCGCTGTAGTAAACCAAAAGTTGCAGAAGCTACTCCCATTCACAAAGACAAAATAATCAAAGTTTTAAAAAAATAGGATCATTTTCCAACATCAATCTACTTCCCTAGCGATGTTAGATCTACAATTGCAACTGATAGCTAATACTGAAGAAAACTATATTCATGTTCTGTATTTCTTGCTTTTCAAAAGCATTTGAGACAGTTAACCATTATATCTTGTTAGATAAGCTGGAACACTATTGCTCTAGACAGTTAGTACTAATTGCAATAATGCAATTGAACTCATAATGAAATTTGCTATCCAACAAGGTAGTATGCTTGGGTCACTATTGCTCTAGATCTGTATAAATGACATGTGTATATTGTCCAAGATTCTTCAGCTCCGACTATATGCAGATGATACAAGCAGTCTATGTGCTAACAAGTGTCTTGACATTTTAGAACAAACTAGTAATTCTGAACTAACTAAAGTCTCTACATGGCCACTGGCCAATACACTATCCTTAAATGTTTCTAAGTCAAACATTCTCTTAATATGTTCTTGTATCAAAAGGTAAAGTCGAAGCCCTTCATGCACCAATGGTGCATAGGGCGGCACCTATCTCCGTTTCTATATCCCTAGGCCTCAGTGCAGTGAGGGCTGCAGCTGGGCTGGTCCACTGGTAGCTCCACGTGTTTAACTTCCCCACTCCTTTCTCATTTATCGAGTGCCAGACAATAAGGCAGTGAGTACCATTTGTAAAGTCTTTGGTATGACTCGGCCGGGGCTCAAAGCCACAACCTTCTGATTGTGAGGCAGACACTCTAACCACTGGGCCATCACACCAGTATGTTCTTGTATACCATAGAGACATTTAAAATTAGAAATTAATGAACCTAATCTCAAGCAAGAAAATTGTACTAACTATCTTGATGTTATAATTGACAAAAAACTAACTTGGAAGCTCCACATTGCATAAAACTATGGAAAATGATCTAAAGGAACTGGGATACTGTATAACTTAAGAAACTTGGTTCCAAAACAAATGCTATCAACTTTGTACTCATCATTTAGTCAATCTGAACTACGTTGTGGCTTATTAAACTGAGGCTGTGCTATTAGATCTACTCTGGAACACATAACTCACTGAAAACAATAAGGACAGACTTTGCACACTATATGGCACACAGTGACTCTATTTTCACCTTTCATTTTCAACTTTGAAAAACCTACATGCTTTAGACAGCTAAAGTAATGGTTCAAGTCAACCGAAATCCTGATAAGATTCCTCTTGAACATGAAGTTGTAAAAGCTTGCAAAAGCATAATACAAGGCAACCTTGATCTGAAGGCTTTTCTCTTCCCATTGTATCCACAAAATGTACACAGAAATTCTTTTAACATACAATGGCATTATATTTTGGACCTCTCTCCCACTTCAAGTAAAAAAGATGAGTAACAACAAGTTGTTTATAAGAAACATGGAAGCATTCCTTGCCAACAATTCCTGAAGACGTACATTCAACTTTGAGTAGCCATTTCATCTATGTTTTATAAGAATGAAGTTTTCAATGTGCTTTCTTATTACTTTATTATTATGTTATTATACTATTATTATCGCTGATATTTCTTGCTATTACTAATTCAAACTTAAAATGTAAATATGAGATGCAATACAGGTCAACTGGACACATGGCTCGATAGCTCACTTAGAGTTTTCTCCAAATGTCCATCAGCTTAAATCATTTATATATCTAATTCATTATATTGTACATAGTTAAGTTTTGCTGACAGATATATTTGAGTTCGAGTTTCACTCCAGAGCGATTGCATAATTGTGTTAGGTCTTATATTTGTAATAATATATGGGTTTTTCCTATATATGATTCATCAATCGATATTTAGCAGCTAGCACTGGTGATAAAACTATGTAATATCCTAAATATCCTCCTCAAGGATCCTTTGCATGAATTTTGACGAGTAACCATGCTGACTTACTAAACCTCTGTAAAACCTAAACGTGTGTTATGTACTTTCTCAATAACAAATGTTAATTAACAACATGTAATTGCCCATTATAGAATTTTCCTTTAATCTCCTCGTCTAAAAAATCTTCAACTGTGTGCGCTTTAGGTGTGGTCATTCAATCTACTTTTTGGATTTTGAAACATTCCTTATGGGCATGCTATTTTTAAAACACTTGTTTCTTTGTACTTATTCGCATATAATCACATACTAAATGCTGGTTTGTTCTTCATTTGCCCTTTAGCTACAGGAATTACTCTTTTTCGTACTTGCCTCGACTTATCCCTAATTACATTTACAGATTTCATTCCACTTGATATATGATACCTGACATTATATGATTGAACAAGTTCCTGTAACACATCCACATATCTAGAGAGTTATTCATTTCCCAGTCTAAGAGAAAATTATTAAAAATTGTTAGATCAACAAAAATCCACTTGCAATATTTGTGAAACTGAGGGTATGGGATACCTTACTAAATTCACTTTAAGGTTTGCTAACTGAGCATAAATGTAGTTTAATTGTTGAAATTGTGTTGTATAAGTATAGTAAGTGGCTGTTGCAGATGGAACTCGCTGACAAGATGTCCTTTCCATCTATTGCAGCTACAGATGTACATTTACTTTAGTTCTTGGTTTGTTTGATAGAAGAAGGAAAACAATGTGATATTTGCTGTAAAATACCTATACATTTCAGTTTTAAATGTTCTATTAAATCTTTAAACTAACATGGCCTTTGTATTTTTTATTGCCTAATATCCATTTATTCCCTCATCTTTCAATAATGTCTGAAATCATTTATTCCAGAATTCTACCTTTATCACATCTGATATTTATAGGTTTTCTACCAAATTCTTCTATAATAGACATGAAGGCATCATTTCTGTCTATTCTCATTTGTGTTTTGAGTGGGATGTATCCATAAATATTTACCAAAAGTGTCTATACACACTAGTAGAAAATCGCTAAATTCCTTTGTTCTAGAAACATCAACTAAAGCAATGTCCCATTAATAATCTATACAATTTTTCAACATTCACACTTGACTTCTTGCAGGCGCTTTTATGTATTGTATATGTCAGCCATTATTTTTACCATCATTTCCAATCACTCTTGTTCAAATTTTTTATTAAGTTTTTCGTTTCATTGTAGAATGTTTTACAATTTGAGAATGATGCTGGAAATGCTAGGTCAAAATACAACTCATATATTTTTTCATTTAACTTTACTATCCTACTTAAACACAAACTCTCCGGAATGGGACAAGGACAGAGTAGATAGACTTCTCACTTGTGCAGTATCACCCTACAAGTTATCACTACCTGATGAATCCCCACCAAGGCTCAGTGCCGAATACATTTTGGATGTCTCCCAAAAGGGTTGCACAAGCAGCTATTTAAACAGGGACTTTAAACACAAAAGAAAGTTATTTTTAAATACAGATGAATATGTACCACCAAGAGTTTGAAAATTGTTAACTGGCTCACACAGGGAATGCAATGGTGACAGCAGCCCTTGCCCTCTCTCTCTCATCCTCCTCCGCTAAGTAACTAGTGCCAAAGATATCAGCATCACCACCACCATCTATACCACCACAACAGCAAACAATGTCCTCTTTTGGTGATGATGATTGTGATATTGGAAATTGAACACCATACATGCAACAGCAATCATCAAGAACACAAAAGTTTGACCTGAATGAGTTGATTGGGCCATTGTTGGCTAATGATTATCAGCAGCAACAGAGTACAACACCAACACCCAAGAGCCCACTCCTCCAATTTCTTCAATCAGCACCAGCTACAACAGTTGTGGAAACTGTTCAACAACAGAAAGCGAAGATGGTGGAAAAATCTGCTAAAGAGATTGAAGGGATATTCAATGTAGCAGAGAGTGGAATCCAATCAATTACAGTTCACAAATACACAGTATTCACTCTATACTAATATGCCATTATGCAAATGAGGTGTTTTTGACAGTGCTACTCCTGCCGCACCGTTTACCCTATTCTCCCAAAAATTCGCCCAGGGGTTCCTTGTGTGCCGTAGTTGTGCATCCTGGAAAGGATTTTTTGATTTTGGTGCGCATTTGGGAGAGAGAGGGGATGAGAGTTTCTGCTTTAGCAGTATAACATTTTCATTGTGCTATTGTTGGGGACGAGAGTTACATTCGTTTGTTGTTAGTGGATTGGAAAGACATACTTTATCAGTATGCCATTTTCATTGCACTTTAGTAGAAGGAGTGGTCGCCATTACGTGATTTCTTCTGTAGCCGCTGATTTTTGCTTTCTTGCAGGTGAGTGTTCGTTTTTATGTTTCAGTCGAAAGCATTTTTATTGCATTATTGAGAGTTTTTGGCTTCGCTGCCGTCTGTTTTGGTTGTTTGGATAGAGATTTTATTCTAAAAAGAGTGAGCGAGCTCCCGTTTGGAGTAGGCCTATCTGTTCTTGATAAAGTCGCGAAAGCCCTGTGTTATTTCTGAGTTACTTGCCAAAAGGAGTCTTAGGTTTCTTGCCCCTTGCTTTTTAGGGCCTGTATTATGCACCGTTTGCGAAAGTGTTTTGTTGAATGAGTACAAAAATGTGGTCGTCCTTCACCTGTGGAAGTTGAACACCTGTAATACTTAAACGTTAATTTGTTTGTATATGGCAAAGATCTATGGGAGTTTCTACTGTTTACTATTAGGAAGTGTGCTGCTAGATAATATATATTTTTGTTTGCCTCATCCTTTCCTGTATTAGTACTGTTGTCCTCGGTTTTTGGTAATTTGTTCTGCGAAGTAAACAACATGGCCGCAGATTATAGTCCCTTCCTGACAGTTGACCAATGCTGTCATTTTTGTCCCCCAGGTTATGCTTTAGCGAAAAGATTTGGCATAGTTTAGAGAAAGGAAATACATTTTACGTAATGGTTGTGGAATTATTCCGTTCTCAGTATGGCCGTAAACGTGGAAGTTGCCTATTTTGCAATACCAGAGGAGGTTTTCATTGATAGGTGAAGGGAAATCCCCTATGCTCATCATTTGTTGACTTAAGGTTACTTCCATTTCGTGTTCCGGATTTCTTACAGTCGTTTGTGGCATTTGGATTCCTGATGAATTGCTGATTCACATAAAGGTAAACTAAACAATGATTTTGGCATGACCCGTTTGATTTAATTAGGGGATTTGCTTACTTTTTGCGTATATTATTCCGTAGTCATATTCTAAACGAGTTTCTGTTGACTTGAAGTTCACGTCCTGGTATGGCTCTTCATTCACTAAGTGTCCGGTTTCCACAGACAGTTATGGGTAATTTGTATATTGAAGCTTGACTTCCGTTGTTATTGGTGTTCATTTTGATTGGTAAGGTGTGTGGTACTGCAATCAAGCTTCTGTTGTATGGAGGGGCCTTCACCCCTCATGGAGAAACATTGCGTCTATGCCTGCTCTCTCTGTAAGGTGCGGCAGTGACTGCCTGGAGAGGGTCATTGCATGAGAAATGCCTTTTCCTACTTGATTGTTCTCTTGGATCAAGGTTGTATACTGTATTTTATTAGGAAAAGTGCTGCTAGATAAGGGTAATTCCTATTGCTGTTTTTCTTCTATTGAACTGCTTATAATTAGGAAGGGATAGCTTTTTCAAAGAGGTAGCCCAGATGGTCAGGGGTAAGGGTGATCTCTGGGACTTAGTGAATGTGGTGGTTGTTTAGTGTGAGTGCTTATTATAGGGGCCATGTAATGACTTTTATTCTACACATTTTCTTATAAAAAACTTATTCTTTGGCTAATTAGGACATGACAGCATTTTCATAGGTATCTAGATAGTCAGGGGTAAGGGTAGTTTCTGGGGCTTATTGAATGTGTGAGTTTTTAGAGTGAGTGTTTATTGTAGGGGTCATTTTGCGATGTTATTTTACATATTTTATTACTTAAAATTGTTTATTTAGATATTAATAGGAACCATATCTCTGAAGTTTGTGTTTATGTGGAACTGACATCTTTGTCTTAGATAACCCTGATAGTCAGGGGTAAGGGCCATTTTGGGTCTTATTGGATGTCTTTTCTAAGGAGAGTGTTTGTCACATGGGCCAGTTCATGATTTTTATTTAATAAAATTTCTTAGTTTAAAGTTTATGATTTTGATAATTGCTGGATTCTGGCTTATAAATTGACCAGGGTATTCTGTAAATAGTGATTTATTTGTGGGTTTCTGTCATCAGTCATTGTCAGTTCACTACTAAATTAACTTTGTGTACAGAGTGTTGGTGTGTATCCATGTACTAAATGAGTGTTCAATTATAACTTCATAAACCAAGTCTTTATTCTACAGTTTAATTTGTTGTGGAATAGCTGTTTTTGCATTTGTTTTGTGTGTAGCCCAATACTGAATGGGATATGAGTTATAACTTCATGGCCTATTTTTGTATGTGCAAGTGGCTGATCTTAGGTTGTAAGGTCTGCTTTAGTAAGCACTAATTCCATGTCTAGATTTTGAATGAATTATTGATGCTAAAGTGGCTTGGCTTATATTCTAAGGTCTGATTTATTGGGATTGACTTTGCTTACTGATTATTGGTGTGTATCCTTATTCTAATTGAATTTTCACATATAGTTTCAGATGATAAATAGTTCAAGTGGCTGAGCTTATAGTCTAAAGTTTGATTTGTTGTGGGGACAGTTTTGGTATGTAGTTGACCATTGACTGGGATGTGGGTTATAAGTTCAAGACCTAATTTTTTGTGATCAAGTTGATGAGCTACTTTTCTTTGTTGTGAGGTGTTCCGCTGTACCTCCATGTGTTGATTTTGGTGTGCAGTCCAATACTGAGTATGATTTCAATTAAAATATCATGAATGAATTATTGATGCTAAAGTGGCTTGGGTTATATTCTAAAGTCTGATGTATTGGGATTAGCTTTGTCTACAGATTGTGTGTATCCATATACTAAGTGATTTTTTAATTATAACTTCATGTTCAAGTGGCTGAGGTTATATTCTAAAGTTTGATTTGTTAGGGGGACTTTTTTTCTGGAAATTGTTGGTGTGTAGTTCACTACTGAATTAAATTTTTGTACAGATTGTTGGTGTGTATCCATGTTCTAAATGAGCATTCAATTATAATGTCATAAACCAATTCTTTATTCTACAGTTTAATTTTTTGTGGAATAGCTGTGTTTGCATATTTTTTGTGTGTAGCCTAATACTGAATGGGATATGATTTATACCTTCATGGCCTATTTTTGTATGCGCAAGTGGCTGATCTTATTGTCTACGTTTTGATTTATTCACCACTACCTCCATGTGTGGATTTTGATGTGCAGTCCAATACTAAATATGATTTCAATTACAATATCATGAATCACTTATTTATTCTAAAGTGGCTTGGCTTATAGTCTAAGGTCTGTTTTATTGGGATTAACTTTGTGTACAGACTGTTAGTGTGTGTCCTTGCACTAATTGAATTTTGAACTATAACTGTATAAACCAATTCTCTATGTTAAAGTGGCTGAGCTGAATCTGTAGGATCTGACTTGTTGTGTGGCAGCTTTGTTGGGAACGTTGTGGTGTGTAGTTTAATATTTAAGGTGGTTTCCCAACAAATAGCAAAAATTTTAACCAATTCGTGATACATGAGAACTTGGTAGGGTTTTGGTGTACAGGTATTCTCAAGTTAGCATTTGTGAAAAAATGTTTTCAATTTACGCAAATGTGATGACGTCATCATCATAATCATAATCTCAAAGCCATTATATTTTCATGCAGCATATTTCAGGATTGAGAAGTGTGATCTAGCCCAAATTTTTACAGTGTTTGGAGGACATCCTGCTTTAGGGCTAGAAGTAGTATTATCTAAAACATGCATCTAATAAATGTTTTACACGCAATTAACCAAATTTCTACAAATTCTAGGTGTGCTGATAGACCTAAAACAATGCATCTCATGGGATGGAAATCAGATTTTGGAACAAAGTTACTTCTGGCCCTCAAGCAATAGCTATGGACTAAAACTATGAAGTTTCAAGGTTATTGGCCTTGTAGACATGAAAATATCTTGCATGAAAATTTATTTTGCTTTAAAATATGTGATTTTGAGACAATTGGCCAAGAAAATTGACAAAATAAAAAGTCTCTAATAGGCTCCTGGAACATAGGATTCTCCCCCCTCTTCTTCTTTCTCCCTATCAAGGTACCCTTTCCTCATACTTCATACTTCTGAGTTGCTTTCTTCTTCTTTTTACAGCTTCAGACTCTTTTTTGATAATACCTCTCACTCTAGCTTTTAACTTTTCAGCAGATGATATTTTTGTGAAAATGCTAGAATCAATGTTAAAATAGTTCAGAATGCTGTGAATCCCTGATGGCCCTTCATTAAAATCAAGCACAGCTGAATTCACACTCAGTTCCAAAACATCCTTTTCAACATATACATTTTTTGGACACTTTGTCCAAATAATGTTGTTTAAAGCTTCATTTGCATTTTGCATTTTTCCATGCTGACATTTTTTGAGTAATTCATCACTACTCAGGTCTGTAAAAATTGGCTTCAGCAACTCATGAATCCAGATTGGAATGCTTATTGTCTGTCTGTATTTTTTAGCACCGTCTTCTTGATCTCTTTTCCATTTGCACCAGGAGCTCATCCCTGATGGACAAAATCTATGTTGATAGCCTTTGTCTGCAAACTCTGTTGAATGCCATAACACAGCCCCAATGGCCTTCTTCATTGCATATAAGTTGCCACTATTCTGTCTAATTGCTAAACCAAAATAATTTTGTAAGGAATTAATAACTTTATCAGTTAATTTACCTCTTCCAGACAATGGGGTTTTGGAGTTTTGATAAGACTTTCTAAGAACTCTTAGACGATTTCCAAGACGCTTTTGGATATGTCCCACACATTCAAGCTTCTTTGGAGTGATGCCATATTTCTCGTAGGGCTTTGCATCTACAACCTCTTTAAATGATGCTGTATCTCCATCTCCTATATAGTTTCATAAATTAATCCATGCTTTTCAACTGAACTGCAAAAAATGTTAACTGCTCCAACAGCTTCCATAGCTCCAGATGATTTCTTGTGATTTATTTTACAGTCATGATCAGCAAACCAGCTCTCATATTCAGGTGTTCCCTTCTTTGACTGCCATTTTTGACAAGATTTGCAATTTTTTGCAAACACAGCAGTATCCAAACACTTTCCAGAAGCTATTGCTGTTACCACACCATTCAAAGATGCATGGCCACGTTTCTGCCATGATCCATCTAATAAGCATTGGCACAAGTGCTTACCATCTACTTCTTTCACACCAAACTGTTTAATTTCTAATGCTGCCTTTGATTTTGATGCATCTGCTGCATTTTGATAAGCATCATAAAGCTCCTTAATTAGATTTGAATACCCATTCTTTGAGATACTCTTCATGTTCATGCATCGTGAAAAACAACAAATTGCCTGGTGTCCTTTACCAATTTCACGAAAGGCTATCAGTGACCTTACATTTATCTCAAAAAAATTTCTGCCACGACCAGTGGCTGGTGAGCACTGTTCTGACAGAAATATACGTTGTTCCCATGAGCAAGAAGCACAGCTGATGATTATTTTATGTGCAAAGCCCATTCTTAATTTTAGCAAATCAATCATTCCAATGGCAGAGCAACATTCCGGACATTTTCCAAGAGATGATATCAGATTCATTAGGATGCTGATATTTATACATACAAAATAGTTGTTGCTACCTTCATTATTCAAATCATTTCTTGCATCATGAACAGCAAGCTTTTGCTTATTGTAAGGAGGTGTTCCTTCAACTTCATGGGGATCTCCTTGGATGGTTTCTGCCTGTCCACTAGGCTGAGTTGGTACATTAGGCCTAGGCAAACTACTAACACCTTCGTCAATTCTTATCGTTTTTGTGTGCTTATTTCCTTGAAAAAGCCTTTTCTTGAAAGCAGATGAGCGAGACATCTTTCTAGTCTTCTTTGAACCCATGCTCCAATAGATAAGAAATGTATAACAATTAAAGTGTGATGGAGAACTTTCACAAACTATCAACGCAATGTTTAGAGGGCAAAACCGACAGCTTAACTTGAAGAAGAGGCAGGAATAGAGAGTCATTATGAGGCTATTGGAACCTGACCGAAACCCAAATTATTGGTATTAGATTGCTGGAAAGAGAAAAAATTTCTGTTGCTAAGGCGTTGCTATGCAAAATTTCTTACACCAGTTGATACAAAGTTGCAGATTTCTATTAAAATTTGCAATCCACGCACTCCAAACGTCCTCTGCCCGCTTCTTGAATAGTTAAAACACCAATTAGAAACAAAAACCAAAGTACCAAAAATTGAAGCAAAATAGAGATTTTTTACTAGGAAACCACCTTAATGGGATGTGAATTATAATTTTATGACCCAAGTATTTATGCTGAAGGGGTTGAGCACATTGGCTTAGTTAAAATTTACTCTTAAGATACTTCTAGCAACCACATTTCTGAAATTTGTGTGTAAACAGGTACTGTTAATTAGGCAGTAACAGCATTGTCATAGATAACCATGATAGTGTAGGGTAACAGTAGTATATGGGGCTTAGTGACTGTGTGATTCTTTTAGGATAAGTGTTTATCACAGGGGCCATTTCATGATATGCATGATATGTATTTTACACTATTCCTCACTAAAATTTTTGTATTTGCATAAGAATAGGAACTATATCTCTGACTTTTTGTGTGCTTAAGTAGCTACTATTTATCAAGGAGTGACACCATTTTCATAGTTCACCCTGATAGTCAGGGGTAAGGGTAAGGTATGGGGCTTATAGAATATGCTGTTTGTTTAGGGTGAATGTTTGGAATAGAGGGTATTTCATGATTTTCACTTTGCAAATTATCAGTTTTAAACTTTGTTAATTCCATAATGTAAGAAACTGTGTCTCTGAAGTTCGTCCTTTTTAATTAGCTACTTCTTACCTGGGAGGTTACAGTTTTGTCATAGGCAACACAGATAGTCAGAGGTAAGGGTAATTTCTGGGTCTTATTGGATGTGTCTTTTAGGATGAGTTTTTGTCATTAGGGCAATTTCATCAGCTATAGTTTATAAATTTTGTTTCTTTAAAATTTATGATTTTGATATTTACTGGACTCTGGCTTATAAAATTGACCAGGGCATTCCATGAATAGTGATGGAACTGTGTTTGTGTTTTGTCATCAGTCATATTGTCACTTTAGTGTGCTATGGAATCCTCCAGAATTATGTAAGCATTAGGATTATTTAAAGTCATGTATATCATTTGTGGGGTAATGGCCAAGTGAGGTTTGTCATTAAATGCTTCTGACCCGTGAGATTTGGGGGGTGTAATATTAAATTTGTCAGTATAGCAGTATTGTTAATTAAACCAATTTTCTAACCTCAAATTGAAGAACTTTTCCTCATCTTCTCTGTATTGGTGAGAAAACAGTTGTGAACAGGCATTGTGTTGCTGTGTGCCCAAATAATGAATGGGTTTTCAATGATAACTCCATGTAGCAATAATTTACACTCAAGTGCCTAAGCTCATCAACGTGTTTAGCATAGGTTTTATTTGATATTCAGTTTGATGACTCCTCAGTCTGACATTCTTCAGTCTGTTATTTATTTCTCTACAGGATGTTACGACATGCTTATGGCATAGCAAGAGAGTGGTAGAAAACAGTTGTGAACAGGCATTCTGCATCTCCTTAATTCACTCCTTTATTGAACCATGTAGCCTAGCGTAGGTTTGCATTTTTACACAATCATTTCACCCAAATTCTGTCAACAATTGTCTTCTACATTCCAACCAGGCATGGCAGGGGGTCACATGCTCAATTACAGTGATCTGTGATGCCATCAATCAACATGCTTTGCAGGATGTAACTTACTGTCATCACTCAACAATTCTCTCAGCATGAACAGGTTACTGGAGACACTTCTTGTCTTTCCAATGCTAATTTGCAGATCACAGTTAGGGTGGAATTGCCCGTATTTAGCAGGCACCCATGTAAAAAGCTAGTCACTATATACTAATATGCCATCATGCAAATGAGGCAAAATCGCAAGATCTTGCAACATCTACTCACCCCGCACCGTTTGCTCCATTCACCCAAAAATTCGCCCACGTCTTCCCCATGTGCTGTAGATGTGGAAATGACCAAAAGGTGGTCTGGTTTTGGTGTGCATTTGGTAGAGAGAGGGGATGAGAGTTTTCTCCTTTACCAGTATGCCATTTTCATTGCACTATTGTTGTGGATGAGAATTACGTTCGTTTGTTGTTAATGGATTAGAAGGACATGCAATACAGGTGCAGCTTCATTCTGTGTTTGATATGGAGATAGAGAAAGTGCAGATTGATTCTCCTGTTAGCACTTTCTCTGGTAAGGGTAAGTTGGGTTATAGGACGAGTCCCTTCTTTGTATTGAGCTTGGATTTAGGGTGTGTGGCCTTCCTTACTTGGCATTAAGATTGGGCGCCCCTGCTGACCCACGGTTTTTCATAGCAGATAGTCAGAAAATAGGTAAAATAAGATATTTTGAGTTCTATCTTTGCGTTTATGCTGTGTAGGTTTCACTAGTTTCCGATCTATTTTGTCCGTGCCAATGTGTGTGTGTGTGAATGTGGCCTTCCTTTCTTGGCGTTAAGATTGGGCGCCCCTGCTGACCCACCGTTTGTCATAGTAGATAGTCAAAAAATAGGTAAAATAAGATGTGTTGAGTTGTATCTTTGCTTTTAAGCTGTGTAGATTTCATTAATTTTCCCATCTATTGTGTCTGTGCCGATGTAGAGCACTTTGAATATCCATAGGATGTGAATTAGACGCCATATTTGCTGCCCAAAGTAGACTTCCTAACTGTGCTGTTTTGAGCAGATTTGCATTGTTCGTGTGATGTTCCTTGCTGTATGTTATGTTCCTAGGAGCAGGAAACATTCCTTTTGCATTTATCTTTGCGTTTTGTCAGTGCTTATGCCATTTTCAGAGATTTTGGAATATCCACTCTCACATTGTTCTTGGTGACCTTTGATCTTTGTAGCAAGGTCTGTTCTCATGAGTCGCTTCAGTTCAAGTACCTGAAATCTACTGCCAGGGACTGGACTTATTGAGTTGTGATTATTTTATGAGTGGAAGTTGGGGGGCATGGGGTTCCTTAGGTGAGGGTGGTATTTTTTTCTTTTGAGAGCACCTTTTCTTTGGGGCTACCATTTCATGAACCTACTACAGCAATTCTTGGTGTGTGTCCATATACTAAATGACTTTTCAATTGTACCTTCATAAGCCAATTCTGCTTGTTAAAGCGTTTGAGCTGAATCACTAGGATTTGGTTTGTTGTGGGGCAAATTTCTTTCCAAATTGTTATTATTTAGTTCAATGCCGAATGGGATGTGAATTATAGTGTCATGGCCTATTGTTCTATGCTCAAGTGGCTTGGCTCATTTTCTAAGTTGTCATTGAAATATAGATGTAATGTGATTTGTAAATTTTTAATGTATAGTTCAATACTGAATGAGTTGTCAATTATAATTTCAGGACCCAATTATTTATACTGAAGTGGCTGAGCACATTGGCTTACTTAAATTTATTCTTACGATAATTATAGGAACCACATTTCTAAAATATTTGTGTGTAGGTAGGTACTTTTAATTAGGAAGTGACAGCATTGTGATAGGTAGCCTTGATAGTCATGGGTTAGGGTATACATTCTGGCTTATAAAGCTGACTAGGACGTTCCATGAATAGTGATTTAATTGTCAAGTAAATAGAGTGATATTCCAAGGTGTACTTAGGAGTGAATGGTGTTGCACATGCACAGGTATTTACTATGTGATGTACTATTGACTGGATTGTCTATGAAAATTCCATGGAGCCATTATTTACACTCAAGTGAATGGATTGATGTTATCAAGTTTAGTTAATTGACCGAAAGTGCACCAAATTGGGACTCATATATATGTAGTGGTTTGGTACTATAGAGAATGTTGAACCTGTTATTTATTTGTCAACAGCATGGCAGAGCAAGATATTTTCATAGCTAACAACTGGTTTTGTGTGTTTTATTATAATGAAATAAAGATCACAACAGAACTGTATTCTCATACCAATGCATACTGATTGCCACAGCACAGTAGGACAGTTTGGGCTGCGGATGCTGTAAGGAAAATTTGATGTCTCCAATTACTGAGTGACTGTTATTTGAATGAACAGTAAAGAAGTCCATTTTAGACTCACTATGTATTGGTCTATACTGCAAATCATAATGGACAGAACAGTGGATATATCATATATTCTTACAGAGTTATATTGGAAACTGTATATTTTATCATTTATGTCTTAGTGCTTCTCAATTATTTTTTGCATAGTGTACTTATAAAGATTTTTGAAGTATACCTCTTACCTGGATGCATATTAGACTCTTCTAGCATCGCATTAAGTTAGTGTTTAAGTTAGTGGATTGTATATATCAAATCTCTTTTGGCTGTCAAGTGCTTTTTATGTACCATAATAATGTTAATAACTTGGTTTAGTGGATGTGTTAATTCCATAGAGATAAAAATAAACACTAGAGTGCGAACTCCGAACCGAGGCCTGAAGCAACCATAGGCAATGCTACTATCTTGAATGCATGGCAAAAAAGTTGTGTTGTTGTGAGTGCAGTACAGACTAGCCCAACAAAACTATGTTTCTAGCTTTGTTTCTA
>OLMO02000325.1:313533-330841 GCA_900291935.2 Cassiopea xamachana
TGAAACGACATAAGTGGATCCCTTCAAAATATAGCTACATTTGTAGCGCACATTTTAATATTACTGATTATGCTGTCCCCCCTGGATGACCCTACACCAAGCTAAAGAAATCGGCAGTCCCTTCAAAATTCAATGTCCCTTGTCACTTATTGCCTAAAGCAAAATCAGCTCGAAGGCCAAGTGCTTATGTCAAGCCACCTAATGTAGCTGCTAATACAGTGTCAAAGAGAAATGAAACCTTTAATATCAAGGAGCATTCTTATTGTAAGAAAGCTAAGACAGCTACAAAATCTCCAACAAAATCAAAGTTGAGAAAGAAAATTAAAACTCTTCAACAAAAACCTAGAAGGTGAAACCTAAAAATATGTTCCTTGACTGGCCTCATTAAAGATATGAGAAACATGAACCTTGTGGAGAAGGCACCAGCCGACCTTTTACAAGATCAGTTATCTGGCATGACATTGGGTATGTTTCAGAACCAGATAAAAAATTCAGTGCAAAAGCCTGGTGGTAGGAGGTACAATGAGGAGATAAAAAAATTTGCTTTGACTCTTCACTTCTATTCTCCCAAAGCATATTTGTTTGTGAGGAAAGTTCTTAATCTCCCCCACCCAGCATCATTAAGAAATTGGCAGTCATCTGTGGAATGTGAGCCAGGGTTTTTCAAAGATGTCCTTGAGAATCTTGCTCTACAGGTTGCAAATAACACAAATATGTCTGATTGTGCCTTGATGATGGATGCAATGGCCATAAGAAAGCAAATGATTCATGACAAATCTAAAGCAAAGTTTACAGGCTTTGTTGATTACGGGGGGTGTATCCCTGAGAACAGTGAAGAACAAGCTTCCGAAGCATTAGGTTTTCTTCTTGTTGGCCTAAGAAGTCACTGGAAGACCTCCATTGGGTATTTTCTTACAAACAAGACAAATGCTGTAATACTAGCATCACTTGTTAAATCTGCATTATCCTTGGTTGCTGATTTTGGCTTCAGAGTTTGGTCATTGACCTGTGATGGGACAGCCACTAATTTTGAAACTCTTCGGCTGCTTGGCTGCTCCTTTACACCTACTTATGATAAGATGGTTGTGTCCTTTAAGCATCCCACTAGACCATACAATGTTCATAGCATCCTTGATGCATGCCATATGGTTAAGCTAGCCAGGAACACTTTGGGTGATTATGGAAAATTCCTCTCTGGTTCTGGGCATGTCATCTCTTGGGAGTACATAGAAAAGTTGTGCAAACTGCAAGATGATGAAGGGTTGACTTTAGCAAATAAGATAGGCATAAACCACATCAAATGGCAGCAACACAAAATGAAAGTGAAGTATGCAGTACAGACACTTATTTCTTCAGTTGCCAAGGCACTAAAATTCCTCCAAAGTGATTTGAAACATGCTGATTTTCAAAACTGTGGGCCAACAGTAGATTTCATCACTACCATTGATAAGCTGTTTGACATCCTCAACTCACGCTATGCTTATGCAAGAGGATTTAAACATCCAATAAAGATGCAAAACCTGGAAAGCATTGAAAAGATATTTGTAGCTACTTCTGAGTAAAATCTACTGAAAAGCAATTGCTGGTCTATGGTAGACGCAAAACATTTATATTGGGTTTTGTAATGACAATGAAATCCATCATATCAATTGCAAAGGAGCTTCTAGTTGCTACTGAAAGACCATTCAATTATATCGTGACATATAAGTTTTCGCAGGACCATATAGAATTATTGTTTGCTTGCATCAGATGAAGAGGAGGCAGCATTAACAACCCAAATACATTACAATTCAAATATGCAATGCGAAACCTTTCATTAAAAACTCAATTGTTGCATCAAGCAAAGCTAATGTAATGTCATTTAATGAGTACTGTACAAGTTCTTTGCTCAGCTTAAAATGGAAAAGCACAGGTCCCCTATCCAAGAGTATCCACAGAATGATGAAGTAAGTGATGAAGAGGCCAAAGCCCTTTCTGAGAGTCTTGATAAAATTGCCTTGTCAGACTTCACTGAAAATATAATTTACTACATTGCAGGATTTATTGTACGTAATGTAATGAAGAACATTGACTGCTCCCCATGCTCTGAAGCACTAATTCTTGATTGCACAGTAGATGAACATGACTATGTACCAGGACCTTTCTCACTTTTCCTAACTAGAAAAAATAACGGAGGGTTAGTGGAGGCCTCACATGGAGTACAAAAAATAATAACATTATGCGAAAAGATATTTTGGGAAAGGGTGAAAGGAACGAGAAAAGAGGAGATGAAAATAAGTTCAAAAGATTTTTTAATACGGAAAATGACTAATGATATGCTGAGAGCTCGAGGTGAAAGTCTAAGAACCTATTTTCCGTCATTTGCTGATCATGCTCATGAAAACGAGCCAGTGTTTGAAGATGATCATCTCACACAAATTGTAAAAAAGCTTTGTGAAAAATACTTATTGCTACGTATGCAAACATACGCAAAGCAGTACACAAGACAAATAGTGCTGAAAAACACTCCAAGTGTAAGACACCAGTTGAATAAATTAGTTTTGTTTAAAAATGTATAATACGCAATGGAGAGATTCAAAAGGTAGGTAATAACTATATTTTTCTTGACAAATGGTCAACCAAGCTAGTCTAACGTTCCGCCGTTAGGCCCAAGCATTTCTTTGGTGTATTTGAAAAAGGAAAATATATACTGTACCTCAACTGTCTAGCTTTCAAAATGAGACTGAAAGAGGTTGCTGTACGCTAACTTGTACTGCGCTTCCCAAAAGTAATCCGAATACCAGCTACCTTTGGCATATCTTCCAGCAAAACACATACCAATTTCTGTCCATTCAAGTTGTGTTGCCATGCATTCAAAATGGTAGCCGTGCCCATGGTGGCCTCATTCTTATGACTGGGACCAATACAAAGCTTGCACTCTAGTGTTTATTTTTATCTCTATGGTTAAGTCTTTAGGGTAAGCGATTATCGTGGAGGTCATGTCATCATTCTTATGTTATACATTGTCATTTGTAAAATTTATTATTAGATAGAAATAGACACCATTTCTGTGAATAATTGACAGCATTTTCATAGGTAACCCTAATGGTCAGTGTTGTGTTATGTTATACTATGCTCAGTCATGATTATACATTGTACCCTTGTTCTATAACATACAGGAACACGCGCTTTTGAATATCAGATAAAAAGATGGTTACTAGCTTATCACGCGTTATTTCATCTTGACGACTACATACAAAGTTATAGTAGCTTAATATGGTGACAGGAGTTTTATTGGTTGAACAATTGGAAGGAACAGGCGTTTAGGACGTTTTTCGTGAAAGTATCAAAAGAAATGGCAAGTTTTACCGTTGCTCTGCCAGATAAATTCAGCTTTAGGCTGAATGACTGGCCAAAGTGGATAGCAAGGTTCGAACGCTTTGGGACAGCTTCAGAGTTGGATAAAAAGTCTCAGGAAACACAGGTAGCCACATTGATTTATAGTGTGGGGGAAGAGGCGGATGAAATATTTAATTCATTTACGATGACAACAGAGGATAGAGAGGAATATGAAGCTGTGAAAGCCAAATTTGAAGGGCACTTCATTATAAAACGAAATGTTATTTTTGAATGTGCCAAGTTTAATCTCAGAGTTCAAAAAGAAAATGAGCCTGTAGATAAGTTTATAACCGACCTGTTTACTTTGGCACAGCACTGCAACTATGGTAATCTTCATGACGAAATGGTCAGAGACAGGATAGTTGTTGGATTGAAGGACAAATCCCTTTCTGAACAGCTACAGTTGGAAGCCGAGTTAACATTAGACAATGCAATTAACCAAGCCCAACAACAGGAACTTCTTAGACAACAACAAGGAATCATTAGACAGGAAGGTCTTGGCACAAGCAATGTTGATAAAATAAAATCATTTCGGCCTAAACCAGAATACAAGGACACAAAACCCACACAAAATAGTAATGCCAAACAGTACAGCCAAAAATGCGGACATTGTGGTGGTAACCTACACAAAAGAAATGAGTGTCCATCCAAAACAGTCTATTTGTAATCATTGCAAAAGAAAAGGGCATTGGGAAAAGTGCTGCAAAACAAAATCTGTAGCCGAAATACAAAGAATTGAAGATGACAAAGAATTCTTTTTTGGAGAAATTCATATTGATAAATTGGAAGCAGATGCACCATGTCCATGGAAAGCTGATATTGAGGTAAATGGACAAGTTGTCAATTTTAAATTAGATTCAGGTGCTGATGTGTCAGTTCTCCCAGAAAGAGTCTACCAAGTACTTCATGTAAACCTAGAGCCCACCAATAAAGTGTTACTTGGGCCATGCAATTATAAATTAAATTGCATAGGCAAATTCAAGGTAAAACTTGCTGTCAATCAGAAAAGTATCGACAATGAAATATATGTGGTGAAAGGCCTAGAAAGACCATTACTCAGCCGACAAGCTAGCGAGAGCCTCAATCTCATAAACAAGATTGATGTCATAAGTGGTCACGACTACAAGAGCACAATAGTTAACCAGTATCCAGATATATTTAAAGGTCTGGGAGAGATTCAGGGGTAATGTGAAATTAAATTGGTCGAAAATCCAAACCCCTTTGCTCTTACTACACCAAGAAAGGTACCCCTGCCATTGCTATCAAAGACCAAACTCGAGAATAGACAGTGTGTTGGAAATTGGGGGTGATCAAAAAGATTGATGAACCAACAGATTGGTGTGCACCCATGATGGTTGTGCCAAAACCCTCAGGAGAAGTCAGGATCTGTGTAGACCTGACAAAATTGAATGCTAATATCAAGAGAGAGGTTCACCCCCTGCCATCAGTGGACTACACTCTAGGTAAAGTTGGAAAGTCAAGGATTTTCACAAAACTTGATGCAAACTCTGCTTTTTGGCAAAGAAAGTTGTCAAACAAATCAAAATTTCTCACTATCTTCATCACTCCTTGGGGCAGATATTACTTTGAACGATTACCCTATGGAATCTCCACTGGCTCAGACCAATTTCAAAAAGTCATGGAAAGCAAATTAGAAGGCTTAGAAGGTGTTGAGTGTCAACTTGATGACATACTTCTTCACGGAGAAAGCCAAAAGATTCATGATGAATGTTTGCACGCAGTTCTCAAATGATTGGCAGATTCAAATATCACATTGAACTTAGAAAAATGCGAGTTTAGTAAAATCTGAGGTCAGAGTACTGGGTAACACTGTTGGTGCAAATGGCATCAGCCCAGACCCAAGCAAAATTGCTGCCATAGTAAATTTGCCCGCTCCCAAGAACATTACAGAAGCTCGATCATTTTTTGGGATGGTCAATCAATCATTTAGCTGAAAAAACAAAGCCACTGAGAGACCTGCTTATCAAGAGGAATCTGTGAACATGGAGTCATGCCCAAGATAATGCATTCAACGACATAAAAAAATGTTTGACAACACCACCTGTATTAGCATTCTATGATGTTAATCGAAAAACTAAGGTATGCAGTGATACCTCAAAATATGGCATCAGAGGAGTCATTCTTCAAGAGCAGGACAATGGACTGTGGAAACCAATTGCATATTTTTCACGAGTACTCACAGATACAGAGTCACGTTATTCACCCATAGAGAAGGAATGTTTAGCATTTACATGGCTATGTGAACATGCTAGTGATTATATATTGGGAAAAGCAATAATTGGAGTTACAGACCACAAGCCATTGCTGCCAATGCTAACAACACATTGCCTTGACCAGTTACCACCTCGTATTCAATGTTTTCGAATGCGATTGATGAGATTCAACATAAAATCCATAGTTCATGTCCCTGGCAAAGAAATGTATACTACTGACACTTTATCAAGACTGATGACAAATAATACTGCATGTCAAATAGCTGATAAATTAAATGAAGAAACAGAGGCTTATGTTTGCTCAATACTGGACTCGCTCCCAGTCTCAGATGTAAAACTACAGCAGCTCATAGAAGCACAGGATACTGATGAAGTCTGTAAGACTATCAAAGACTATTGTTTTGAGAGCTGGCCAGAGAAACATCTAATCCCTAGTGCTATTCGTCCCTATTGGACAGAATGTGCAAATTTGACAGTTGCTCAAAACGTTCTTTAAAAGGATTCAAGAATAGTTATACCCTCATCTATGCATCTTGAAGTCTTAGACAGGATTCATGAAGCCCACATGGGTATAAGCAAATGTCGTGGGCATGCCAAGCAAGCAGTGTTGTGGCCTGGTTTGTCAAAACAAATTCAAGATATGGTTGAAAATTGCAAAGTTTGCTTGAAGCATAAAGTAAATCGACCAGAGCCATTGAGCCCTACTCCTTTCCCTGAATGCCCTTGGCAAGAATTGAGAATGGATTTTTTCCAATGCCAGTCACTTGATTATTTGATTGTCATTGACTATTATTCAAGATTCATTGAGATTGCTGCAATGAATAAAACCAAAAGAGGAAGTGAAGTTGTTAGATGCCTCAAAAGTATATTTAGCTGTCATGGGATCCCTGAACAAGTTCGATCTGACAACGGCCCTCCTTTTGACTCTGCTGAATATGCTAAATTTGCAATTGATTGGGGATTCATGATATCTACGAGCAGTCCAAGGTTTCCCAAATCTAACGGTGAAGCTGAACGTGCAGTCCAGACAGCAAAGTCCATACTAAAGAAAGAACAAGATCAAGCAAAGGCCTTGCTAGCTTATAGATCTACACCGCTAGCTTGTGGATACACACCAGCTCAGTTGCTTATGGGTAGAAACATTCGGTCTACAGTCCCGACATTCCCTGCAAAATTGAAGGCACAAATCCCTGATGTTGAACAGTTGCATCACAGAGAAGAGAATAGTTGATTGCAGCAACAGATAAATGTCAATAAAAGACACAGAGCTGCCCCATTGTCGACACTGTATCCAGGCACTAGAGTTATGATTACCACTTATGATCAGCCAGGAGCAGTTGTTACAAAAGCAGATGCTCCGAGATCTTATATTATTGAAACACCTACAAGGGATATTCGCTGTAACTGTGAACACTTAATACCATTAGATCCAGATGTACAGCTACCCAAAACATCCACTATAATGAAAGAGCCGCCAGAGCTGAATATAAAATCGAGACCAAAAAGAACTGTGCAGCCTTCATTAAAGGCCTTAGAAAATATGACTTCTACCTAAAAATTCCTAAACTAAGAGACTATAAAAGTAAAAAGAACATTGCTCCAAGGACATCGTAATGAACTGTGAAAACTTTACATTTTATTCTTTTTGTTTAAACTCCAAAGGGAGATGTTGTGTTATGTTATACTATGCTCAGTCATGATTATACATTGTACCCCTGTTCTATAACATACGGGAACACGCGCTTTTGAAGATCAGATAAAAAGATGGTTACTAGCTTATCACGCATTATTTCATCTTGAAGACTACATACAAAGTTATAGTAACTTAATAGTCAGGGGTAATTGTAGTTTCTGGGGTGTATTGACTATATGAGTTGATTAGGGTGAGTATCTGGCATGAGGGCCATTTCATGATTTGTATTGTACATATTTTGTTACTTAAACGTTATTATTTATATAATTCTAGGAACCACATCTCTAACTTTTGCACTTTTAATTAGCTACTATTATTTGATATAGGCCCCTGGGGGACTTACTCAAGGACTTCCTGTAGATCACAATGTCCTTTACACGTTTTGCTACAGTAGCAAGGAGCTAGAGGAAGACAGTAAAAATTTCAGACTGCACTGCTTGATGGCTGGGACAATAAAAAACAATTGCCATTCTAAACGACGTAGATGACATGATTCGCCATTATCGCCATTTGGCAAGGAACTTGAAGAAGATTAGCCAGTGCTAATTTCTAAAACTGTTAATAAGGGAAGCTCTAGGCCCAACCACGCTCATATTTCCAAAGATGGAAACATGATAATTTAGGTTAATACTGATATAGTATAATTAACAACAAGACATGCCTCAATAACCATATAGCAATGCATTAGTGATCATGGTACTTTTGAAGCAAGGCCAATAAACTCTGAAAAGCAAAGCCAATGCAAGAGTTTTAAGGGTGCTGAGCCCCCCTAACATGAGCAGAAATGTTCACAAGGGGGCTCTGCTCCACTGAGCCCCCTAGAAGTTATCTCTGGATTTACCCCGTTAAGAAGAAACTGACTTATAAGGAAATGAAGTCTGCCAATTGCCACAACACCTACACCCATATAAGAAACCAATCAGACTGAAAGTTTAAATCAGGTGTCTTAACAACAATGTTGAGTGGGCAATTGCGTTTTCAATCACTTCATAATAGATTACTCTAATGTCTCACTAACAAAATACAGTTATACTATACATATAATATAAGCCATATAACAGCAACTGCCTTGCACATATTATGAGTTTCTTGTGGTAAGCATTAGACATTCTATGGCCTGTCGTACTGTGTTTGCCTATGTGTAAGAAAGCAAGTGGCCTGGTTGTACACAATGAGGTTCTACATGGCGGGATCATCATCATCATCATCATCATAACTTACATTTAACGACACAGTGGTCGATGCAAACGTTAACACAACATTAATTCACTGAGATATATGTTTTGCATAAATCAAAGAATACGTCTGAATTTGCTTGCTCAGTTACATTAGGTGGAAGGCTATTCCATAATGGTACAATAGAGTAAAAGAAAGAGTTTTTAACAACGTCAACACGAGCAAATTTAAGAGTGAGTTTTTTCGAATGGGAATTTCTTAAGCTACTGTAGGTGTTTTTTTTCAAAATAGTCAGAAGGGTTTAGGGCAACTTGGTTAGAAAGCATTTTATGAACGTATTTTAATTGGAAACGGGTCCTTCTTGATTCTAAAGTATCCCAGTTCAGCTCCTTAAGCATAGCAGTAACACTAGCCGTTTGCCAATAGTCGTTTTTTACAAAACGGGCTGCATGCCTTTGAACCATTTCCAACCTATGCTTTCATTCTTTGGTGCTATGTGACCAAACTTCACAAGAATACTCAAGATGGGGACGAACCAATGATAAATATAATTTTTCTTTGATGTGACTCTATGGCTCTAGGGATACTACTGTATTGCTCTTTTTGAATGACGTTAACTGTAGCCCAAAGTGGTGGCAAACCACATTTCGTCCCTGGCATTATTAGGGTTGGTGTTAAATGAGGACCAGCAGGACACAGGCCAATAAGATACCTTTATATCCATGCATCTACAGAGAGTATGGCTGAACTTGCTATGGATGAAGCACTCTACAATTTTTATTGGAGGGGCAGATCACAAAATAATTCCTGTAAATGGCAATCAGTAACATGTAAGCTGTCTTAGAGGGAGGATTAAATACTGTGTCTTAGCATTATCTTGCCTACTATACATTAGTCCTCTTAACCATTTGATATGTAATTTCTCAGCACAACCAACTTGCCACGTTAATATAAATACTACATCACGGATTTTTTCACTGTGTTTCTACGTTAATTTTCACACAGATTTACCGAGGGGGTAGGGACAAGGTGCAACACCCTCTACTTTTGTCATCCATTCTGCAGCAGTTATATGTTTTCGTAATACTAAACGGGGCTCAGGTGGATGCTTTACCTAAAGGTGGCAAAACACAAAACAGGATAATTGAGTTTGGTACTTTGTACTATGCTATCCACTGTCACATGTTATCATTACATACATGCATCCACAATATTACTCTCTGTTATATAGGTAATTATACACTACATTTCATGCGCTCTTTTTTTGTCATTTTTTGTAGGTTGGTGCAACTATCATTTTGTTGAGGAACATAAATCCAAAAAAAGGTCTCTGTAACAGTATACGCCTTATTGTTAGGGACTTACAGAGACATGTCATATGTGCAGAAATCATAGCAAGTGAATAGAGGCCAGTATGTCATGCTACCAAAGATAGCACTTTCATCACAAGAGTCTGCTCTACCAATCAACAGTGCCAGGTGCCAATTCCAGGTACGTCTTGCATACTGCCTTACAATCAACAAAGCACAGAGCCAATCATTACAGTATGTTGGAATATATTTACCCAATCCTGTGTTTAGTCATGGTCAATTATGTTGTAGTTTCAAGAGCGAAATCATTTTCTGGCCTCAAGGTTTTCACATCACATGGTAGACTAACAAAAAATGTTGTTTACAGTGAAGTTCTCACATGACTACCAGTCAACATGAGAACACTTTAAAAGTGATGATTCACAGACATTAGCTTCATCCACAACAAGTCCCGGCTCATGAGATCTCCATACGTCTTGTGGCTTAATCCTCATTATCAATTGACTTTGGCTCTTTACCAGCTAACACATTCAGGTTTACACTCATTTCTGAAGGGTAGAGGTGCCCACAATATGTATAAAGGGGAGCAGGTCTCCTTAAGAGACACGTATAGACACATGTAATTGTTCAACACTAATTGCTTACAAAACTTCCTAAGCAAATGTCTTAAAGGATATTGAGGGACAAATGTTTTCCATTGAGGTTTATACAACACTGTGGTAACTTTACATTTGTAATTAGTATCTATTATATTTTAAGAACTTTGAAACATATATATATATATATATATATATATATATACACGTATATATATATATATATATATATATATATATATATATATATATATATATATATATATATATATATATATATATATATATATATATATATATATATATATGTATAGATGTAGCTGATTTTTTGAATTTTTCCCTTTATGTTCTTTATATGCTATGCGGATGTGGCTCTCAATTTTATTAGTGCAAGTCATAACACCCAATTTGGTAAGATTTAATTCAGATAAAGCTCGATTCCTTACCGCTGGATGACATGATCTTTGGCTTGCGTTTCCTCGCAGTCTTGAATGCAGAATACAAAATGCCCAAAACGGTGCAAACCGCAAGTAGAATTCCTTCAACTTTCAGCATTTCTCTAAATAGTTCTGTTGATGGGTCAAACAACATAGGAACTACAGTTGCTGTATTAGGAATCTGTGAAAAAAATGACAAGAGATGTTAACTTAAGACTCATGCGTTGGAGAGGGCCTATTATGGACAACACTTATCTTGTGGCATCCACATAGTGAGAGAGAATCGCTGGTTTCTCTGTCCAATATTTCAATCTCCACAGTGCTTTTACTAGGTTCCTAGTTATTACCGGGCAGATAATAAGCGAGCGTTTTGTCGTCAAAGGTAGACCTTTGACGCATTTGATGATCGTTCTGCGTTTTCTTGATTACTAAAGGCCTGTTTGTATGGAGGCGAGTTTTCCGGCTAGCCGAGTTTTCCGGCAAAGCGGGATAATTAACGGGCAATGTTTACATGCAGCCGGGAAAATCTGTCAGACGGGATGCAATTTTGGTATGCTTACGTGAAGTAATATGCGTTTTTTGACATTTAATGGCGGGAAAGGAAAACTTTGCACCAACATGATTTCAAGGAACATTTCAAAGCATCTACGCCGAATTTTGATGATAAAATTGTGCTTTAGCCTGCTTGTATTTAACCTACAAGGAATTTGTGCTCTTGTTTTGGCATTCGAAAGAGCAAGGGATGAAGTTTTGCTACAGAGCCTTCTGCTGAAAAGAAACAAAATAATTAGGAAGCTCAAGGTACAAAGAAACGCCAGATTGTCGAGAAAAAAACTTTGCACATAGTACCACGGTGCTTATCTTTTTACCTCCAATAAACAGCGCATGCGTGTTTCATACCATTTTGTCCCGTTCAAGCGGGAAACTCGGCTGTTAGTGTTTACGTGAGTTGACCGGGAAAATCGGCTGAGCGAGATCCCGCCTCTGTCTGCTGCGACCCCGGCTAGGCGAGTTTCCCGGCTGTCCATGTAAATAGTTTAGTATAAAACTGTACATTTCCTCTACATGCCGGGAAACTCGGCTATAAACAGGCCCTAAGAATAATGTTAGTCTACTTCTCTAATACTTTGATAATAGAGGTACACATAGGGTCTCCAAGTATGAACATAATGTAAAATGATACTGACATTTAACTTGCTCGTCATGTTCGCAGTGAAACTTGAGATCAATCCTTGATTTGATGCTATGTAACTTCTGAAATCGCTTTCAAGCCTTACGAGCTCATTGGACAAAACAACGCCATAGCCTGTGTTAGCTTTTATCACTTCCTTCACTTTCAGGCTCTTTGCAGCAATGACGTCCTGCATTTCTATTGCAGTGAAAGCATCGAGCAAGCTGATATCTACTTCCTGTGTTTTTAGAGCTGTCAAAACTTCATCAGTTGTTTGATACTGTCTCTCTGAAGAGTAATAAGAGGCATGATTAGTAACTTTTTACAATTAACCAAGAAAAAGCTGGAAAATGAAACGCCAGAAAATGATTCTAAATATCACAAAATATACAATCATATGCAAATGAAAATCAGGTGAAAGGAAAAAGGTGCAATTCACAGCTTCTTTTTACAGTATGACTGAAGAAGGAACACGGAAACGTTTCAAAGTGAAAATGTTTTCCTGAGTTACATATACTATCTTAATTTTCTAATGGAATTTTAGCTTTTGAATATTCTATATATATTTTTAACACGGGCAATCCCACCCCTGACGTACCCGCAAATTAGCCTTGGAAATGCATGACATGTCTCCATTTCACAGTGATCCAGATTGCCAAAATAAGGGACTTTTTACCTTTTGTCAACAAGCATGCTTTGGCATACATAAAAATGCAAATTTCAGCAAAACCAGACTTGTGGATGCGGAAATATGACAATTAGAAGTTGGAAGAAATTGATTAGGCCAAAAATCAGGGCGGCAATTTCTGATGAAATTTACGTTGTTGGCAGAATTTCAAAAACTTTCAGGTGGACTTTTTCCTACTTCCGCAACTCCGATTACAGCCGTTTTTGCATTGTTTTGTAGATTTCTGCCTATATGTAATCGAAATTCATTCATCTCTACAATTTTGTACAATAATATTTTACCGTTTGCCTGTTACTTAAGTTATACTCTGTCCACAATTTCAATGCCGAGAAAATGAAAAATTTCGCTTTATACCTAAAACTAAAAAATGGGTGGGAAAGGTGAAGATGGGACTCACTTCCCATGAAAGAGTCATGTCTAATGGACTTTTATGCCAAAAATTCCCACAAATTCGTACAGATAAGAGAGCCATGTAATTTTGAAAAATGTTAATCTGGTCACTTGAAATTACGGAAAAAGCATTTTTCGCTCATAGATTGGCATGTCGTTCGTAATTCTATAATTAATGTTTCCACACCATCTTTCCTACTTCAAACTAGTCTAATTCACCTTCTTCCATTATTTTAATGAGTTAAAATCTACAAAAAAAACTATGGTTTGACTCCAAATTCATCACTATCATGTCAACCAGTTCTTGGCATGGATTGCACGACTTTCTACTCCTCTGTCAATGACACTACTCTGTTATATATTGATTATTTTGCTTTCCAATGGCGCTTTCTGCTATGGAGATCACTTGTGAAGAAAATACAAGCTTTTGTGCAGAAGCTTTTGTGAATTTTGTAGTTTTTCGATCTTCAGCATGATTTATGAAGCTTCAGATAGCCTCTTTGTACACTTAGCTATGCATACTGAAATATATATATATATATATATATATATATATATATATATATATATATATATATATATATATATATATATATATATATATTATATATATATATATATATATATATATATATATATATATATATATATATATATATATATATATATATATATATATATATATATATATATATATATATTTATGTATGCACCTATGTATGTATAAGTACTTGAGGTTGCAAAATTAACAGTATCGCATGCAAGATTTGAAAAAAGCAGCAGGGAAAACTTACGCGAATTAACAATACTGTTTCTTCTGACTCCAAGGTTGTACTCAAATGAACTATTGATTGCAGCGCTCTGAAATGGAAATGAGTGTTAGTCACTGCTGCAAAATTAAGTATAATGTCAATTAATTTGGGCAAATCTACCATAGTTCAAACGAAATGGCCTTCCCGGCNCATTTCTTTTTGAAGAAGGTCTTCAATTAATTCTCTAGCATTGTGTTCAGAATATCTGGCTAAGACATGACAATTAAAGCATGTTTGATCTTTCTGCCATTGCAATTTCCTATTCATAAACTACTGCCTCGTGTCACTTGAATATCTCGAGGGAACTATTGAAATTTGTATATTAACAATCTCTAAAGAGTAAAAACAAAGGGTTTTTAAATAGTACGTAGTATATTTATGGTATATCTATCATTGTTGAACGAAAAATTGCTTTTGTTGGACGTGTATTCAGAAAAGGTGACATTTGTACAGCCTTATTAATTGGGACCGTGTATGGAAAAAGAGGAAAAGGTAGACCAAAAACCAGATATAGTGATAATATTCGAGAATTTGGTGGAAATCGGAGCTTTGCTGATTTATATCGATTAGTACAGAATAGAGAAGCATGGAGAGCCACGGCTGTTCAGCTAAATGAACTTCCCGTCTATTGATGATTATATTTATGGTAACCAACAAATATCGTCAAAGTTATTCCTTATCCTCTATAAGCAACCATAGCAATAATTAGTTATCCTTAAAATAAGCAACTTCACTTTCCATGGAACTATTGAGTACCCATTTATCGGAAATTTCCTTTATAGGTAGATATAGAAGACCCCAGTTCTAGAATTTCAAATCATGCATTGTAATATCAACATGAATGAATCTTTCCCAGATAAAGTGTTAGCTCATCTTCGTTAGCTGTGCCTACAACCTGCATTTCGACTTCATGGTACTAACCTTTGTGCCATATAGCTTGACTTCCGGTGGCAGTGTGAGGGATGTGACAGATGACGTCAGTGAGCCGAGTAGGATACCAGACAATACCAAGCCAGCAAGTGTCCATGCAATTGCAACGACTCGTCCACGAATGGTACGTGGAGTAATGTCTCCATATCTATGAGAAAAGAAACTTCATTGCCAATGGTTCTGTCTATGGACTAATGGGTGGTAGATAAGATAGATCTTAAGATTGAAGTAAAGAGGGGAAGCCAATAAACAATAGAAGAAAGTGAAAGTTTATATGAAAACTTATAAGTTTATACACTACAACTCTAACGAAAAGTGGCACAACTTTTCAAGCATCAGAGAATGTTTTAGGCTCTTACCCAACAGTTGTCATAGAGATAAAGGCCCACCAGAAACCTTGAAATGCCCCACTGATATAGCGGCCTTCAGAAAACTCTTCATTTCCAGACTTCTCCTGTAGATAAAAGTAGCATTGTGATGGCTATGATACAAGCAGGTAGGAAAAGGGTGTAAGACTATTAGCCTTGAAAAAATGCTGATTACATATATACAATGATCAAGTAAAATGAAAATGAAATTAGAAAAAGTTCGCAAAGATATATTTATCATTATAAAATTATCATATTTCAGAGTTTATGAATGATTTGAGACTTATAAAAGACTGATAATTATCCAGTTAATGTCACAATACTTCTCAAACACAATATTATTTTCAACAGTTTAAGCTTTTCTATTGGCCTGGCGCAAGTTGCACAAACTTCAAGCTTTATCAGGGCTCATACACATCCTGCCTAATATCTGTTCCTAATGATCTCCTTGAAAATGAATTTTTCCTGACCACATATCAGAAATATATAATACTTTTCCTGACCAACCAGTGCTACAAGTGATACGCTGACCAATCTTCTATATCTAAGTATATCAGTGATGACAATGTTGTATTTAATTCGTAACTTATAAGCAAATAAAAGCTAACTTCCTTGCTTCAGTACATGTATGCAATGTGTAGAGTTGTCTGTTGGACACCAAAGAAATCATTTACATGGATGATAAAAATTCCTGACATTTTCCTGAATTTCTTCGAGGTTCAACAAAATCTCCTGACTCTTCATGACTTTTCCTGACTGTCCTTGGAAACTCAGTTTTTTCCTGACAGCATGGGCCCTGTATAAGCGACTTAAGAATGAACGAGCGTATGATATATTTGCTAACTTAAATCAACAATAATTCATAGATACTTACAGCAGCCCAAATGACAATACCACAAACAGCTGTAATAAGCACCGTAATTAAATACATAGGCCAAATATTCCCAATCGATTTGAATGCATTGACAGTTTTCGCGGCATAATCGATTTCATTTCTAACGACTGTTGCACTTCCAGCTGATTCGACAAATAAAATAAAGATGTGTTTTTCCATATAACGAGTAATAGTTGAATATCCGAACACAGGGAAGGAGATATGAAACTCGTTTCCAATTGATTTCTTAACTGCAAGTGCATTGTCCTTGACTGGGTTCTCACCCGACAAGCTTTGGTAAGCATAAATGTTAGGCTCTTGATTGTTGCATTTTCCACAAGAAGCTTTGATCATCCCCTTAACAAGAATGGCCATTATTCCAGTCATTTCGTTTCCAGGGCTATTAACTACGTAAGGTGGGTTTGAGAACCAGTTCAGAAAAATAAGGTTTGGGCACTTGCAAGTTGCTGCAACGAGAAAAAGCAAAATGGAAAAGGAGATTTAAATGTTGAAGAAGAAACTCATAAGGTCCGTCTACACGATAAAACATCGTCATACAAAACATCATCACAATGTTTGATCGTGTAGACGACTTCATCATGCAGCCTTGAACATTTTCAAACATGTTGGGTGATGTTCGAGCATTTTGCAACATGCAGCAAAAATCTGATGATTTTTGACGATGCCCTATTCATTAACCAATCACGTGTGCTGAATTAGCGCGTGCACAGCATGCTGGTAGATGCTCACAATAGAAATATTTGAGAGTGTTTGACGGCGTTTGATAATGTTTTGTGTACCTGAAAATCGTCAAATACAAGTTTAATGATGCTTTGTATGATGATGTTTTATCGTTTAGACGGACCTATAAATGCTACAGACCATTATATAAGCATAGTAAGGGTAGACTATGTGCAACAAATAAATTCTTTGCTAACACATATTCAATACTTGAAAAATGATGACTCTAGAGATTATTTATCTAAAAACACTTAAATTTCCGCACACAAAATTCATTGAAGTTAACATTTATGTAATTTCACAAGTTATCTGCTATTTCATTCCATGATATTTCACAAATTCTAAATATAAGATGCAAAGATTGATTTTTATACTCTAAAACTCATGACGAACAGGGGTGGCAATAAGCGGGGGTCTAACAAGTCTCTAAAAATTAATTATCGGTGGTTCAAAATAAGCGGAGGGGGGAAACATGCTAGCAAAAGGGAAGCTGCGTCTAGACAAGTCTGT
>OLMO02000325.1:330941-357633 GCA_900291935.2 Cassiopea xamachana
TGTAATTGTTCTCTCTGACATCCCCTATGGACTATTGGATCTTGATTTAATCAATCAGCCATGTGAGTTTTGTTGGACTATTTAGCGTACTCTTTGTGCATCACAATTTAAAAAGAATATAACTGCAACTTTACCTCTTAACATGAACACTTAAAGTTGCAAAATGGACATTGAATGAGCTTTGTTATCATATCTATCTCTCTAAAGTTCATATATCTGCCTCTTTTTGACTGTTTATTGCCTTGTTGCATTAAAATGTAGACATTGCAGAAATCCAGCTGATCAGCCGGATTTTTTTATGAATCTGACCGGATCCGGATATCCGGCAAATCAGAGATCCAGTGCCGGATTATCCGGCCTGCCGAATATCTGGTACACCCTTAACCAAAATCACATTAAATTGCAAAAAAATCATTTTGCATCACAGCTTATACTAAGAAACATCTTAACTGCAGAAATTTTGCAGATTAAAACCACGTTGTTATAGTTCTACGATAATGTCCTCGTTGTGTTTTTCATCAGAACCAGTGCCTTCGTTCTCGTTCTCATTGTCTGTGTTACCATGATCTGTGTCTTCGTAAATTTCATTATCAATGTCCTTGCTCGCCTCCTCAAGCTCCAGCAACATTTCATTTACCTCTAAGATCGCTTCTATAGGCACAGCTTGATTAAAAATTGTATCCCACAGTCGTGAATGAAGCTTGTGGTGGTCATCATCCCATTCAATGTATCCACATTGCTTGAATCCACTCACGATGAATGCGGGTTTTGCTACTGCCTTCCATGCTTGAAGTACCCACTGAGAAAGCATTTTATAAGATGCATGGCGGCGGTTGCCCTGCTTGGTGAACTCTTCAGTACCACATGCAATCCACTCTGCCCACCTCTCTTTGAGAATATCCTTGAATGGCTTATTGACATGCGTGTCAATAAACTGGAGCAATGGAGTCATACCTCCGTCGATACGTTTACATTCTGTGTTGTACCTCTTGAAAGACTCAGGCACACCTCCCAGGTGAGATTTGGCAGAATCCATGATCAGAAGAGAGTTAGACTGCTGGAAAAAACATCCGGGTCGGTTTTTCCACAGTTCTGGTCTGTAGCGATGTTGCATAATACTTCTTCTCATTGTACCTCCCTTCGTACCTCCAATTACCATTCCTTTAGGAAATTGCCTTTTGGGGCCTTGGTTAGATTTTTGAAGATGACCATTGGTGGCAAGGCTATTCCTTCATAGTGATCATCAATATTGCATACCCCAGCAGTCAACACAGTGGTAAATCTCAACTTGTCATTGCCAGTAGTTCTAATTTTCACTGTCTTTACCCCTTTAAATTGAAGGTGGTGGACAATGGCATATCAAATTAGCAAAGGGTTTCATCCATATTCATTATAATGTCAAAGTCATCCAACAATTTCATCGAAGCTAAGAATGTATCACAATGTTCTGGGGCATCATCAGGAATCTTCTGCCCAATACTTGTAACTTGACGAAACTTTAGGTAATTCCGTCTAATCATTTGACACAGCCATCCGCAAGAAGCAGAAAAACGCTCATTATTGCTTGGATACATAGCTGGAAATAAAACCATCGCCTTTCTACGTATCTGCTTACCAGTGACAGAGTTACATTTACCTCTGTCTTCTTTGATGTAGTCCAATAAAGCAGATTTAAGTAATGGATATTTAGTGTTTGACTGTCTGATCCTTCTATGTGACCAAACGTTAATTCCTGGAGTAAGGGCAGCCGATTTGACTGCTTCTATTTGCTTGCTCGATCGCTGCAACGTTTTCCTTGGAATGCCAAGCAGTCTAGATGCTTCTCGTAATCCGACTTTGTTGGCTTTTTCTACTGCCTTCGTTGTTACCTATTTTTAGCAAAATATATGAGAAACTAATGTACAAAAGGCTCTACTCATTTGTGACTTGCAAAATGATAATCTATCAATTACAATTTGGTTTTCAACAACATAATTCTGTTGATCATGCACTAATTAGTATGACAGAGGCAGTCAAAAATACCCTAGACAATAAAAGGTTTGGGTGTGGCATATTTATTGACTTGCAGAAAGCATTTGATACTGTTAGCCATAGGATTTTACTTGCTAAACTTGAGCATTATGGAATTAGGGGAACGACACTTCAGTGGTTCCGGTCCTATTTGACAGACAGAATACAGTATGTTTCAATCAATGGCAAATGCTCATACCCACTACACATTAACTGTGGTGTTCCTCAGGGATTAGTGCTTGGCCCTTTGCTCTTTCTTCTATTTATCAATGATCTACCAATTGCCTCTAGACATTTGAAATTTTATATTTTTGCTGATGATACAAATATCTATTATGACTCAGACACAGTTGAGGATCTCACCAAAAAAGTAAACAATGAGCTGAAATATGTGAAGCGATGGCTTGACGCAAATAAGCTTTCCTTGAATATAAGCAAAACTAACTACATCATTTTTCATTCCTATGCAGACTCTATCCCTCTTAACACTGTAATTAAGATTGGTAAGAAACACATCGCTAAAGTGAAATATATTAAATTCTTGGACGAGCATCTTACTTGGAGATATCATATCTCTGAACTTTCACAGAAATTGGCAAGAACTTGTGGTATTTTGTTTAAGGTTAAGTGTCTCCTCCCAAGGAGTATATTGATGATGCTGTACAATGCTTTGTTTTTGTCTTTTGTACAGTACAGTATTATTTTCTGGGGTCAAACATTTGCATCATACTTAGACCCAATATTTAAACTGCAGAAAAGAGCTGTCCGGGCAATCTCTCATCACACTTTTCTTGCACATTCCTACCCAATCTTTAAAGAGTTAAAGCTACTACGTATTGATGATGTTTTCAAGACTAAGCTGTTAACCTTCGTTTATGAATCAATCAATAAGCTAACACCAGTTTACTTCCACAATTTCTTCTGCTATATTACATCAATTCACTCTCACAATACAAGGCAATCAACAAGTGGTGATCTGTTTTTAGCCCAAAGAAACACCCTCCAGTATGGCTTACGATCAATTCGATATACGGGGGCAAAACAGTGGAACGGTTTGCCAACAACAATAAGATTCTCATCATCGAAATATCTGTTTAAAAAGCACCAGAAAGACTATTTCCTAAATGCCATGTAGTATTAATAGAACTGTGATCAAATTATACAAGGATCTGACACCTCGGCATGCAACATGAAATCTAGTATATAACTACCCATTAAGACCTATGGGGAGCCTCCTTCTCGTTAGTTCACCTACTTAGGAGGTTCTTCAACAATAGCTCCTATAAATAGATACATCCATTATATATTGTTGTTGTTGTTGTTTATGTTATTTATTATTACTATTATTATTACTTCATTGTATTAGATTGTATTAGATTGTACTTGATGTAGTTATACTAGTTTTTGTTGTATTAGTAGCTGTACTTGTATTAGTTGTATTAGTTGTATTAGTTAGTTGTATTAATGTTAATGTTATTAGTTAGTTGTATTAATGTTAATGTAATGTTAATGTTTTGAGTCAATACTGACCCATACTCTGTTTTATCATACAGTTTATAGCTTTTTCTCGTATCGTTGGCTTCCATTCTTCAACACTTTCTTGCACAAAAATCAACACATCCTACTTTATTCCAGTGAAATATGTGGTATGAATGTTATGACAGCATTCGAATGTTATGATTCCATTAATATAATTTTGTTCAGATGTTATGGGTCAAACTTGAAAGTTTACATTTAGAGTTTAGCATTTGTGGTAAATATTTCCTTTTACATAGTTCTGCAATGGCGAGAGCAACTAAATGTCGTCCCTGTGTATTTGATTTTACCTGTTTCATCACTGGACATCACACATATAAAGATATATGGAAGCACCCTCAGTTTGCTGTCCAATGGCTGCATGAAAGTTTGCGCAACAGGAAAACGAGAGAACAAAAGAGGAGAGGGGCTGGAGGTCCCTTGTTTAGTGACTGTCAAGGTGTCAGAACATATTCTATCAAAAGTAGATCCAATTATTAAAGATATATGTAAAAGACTAATTGAAAATAATTGAATCTTCTATATGAAAATCGCTTTGTGTTATTTCTTTGTCAATATACGGTAAGAAATACGATATTCACAAAACTGGGCCGGATATAGACGCAATGGCCCCCTTATCTGGATATAAGCACTGTCGCCTTTATACAAGCAGCGCCTATATGCGAGATTATAGGGTACACATATGTTGTGCAGAAGGTTAGAAGGGTTACCATATAGTTCACCAATTTGTGAAAATCTACCCGATTCTAGAGTGGAAGAAGGCCCGCCATTCGCTAACATAGAAATTGACTTTGCAGGGTCCCTAATGATAACAGATAAGAGAGAACAAAAAAGCTATGCTTGCTTGTTCACATGCGCCTCCACAAGGACAGTACACTTATAGCTAGTGGAGGCCCTAGATGTACATCATGCATTTCGAAAATTTTGTGCAAGACGAGGAGTACCAGCACTAATACTAAGCGATAATGCTAAGACTTTTAAAGCAGCATCTAAAGAGGTAAAACATTTGATAAGATCCCCTAGGATTCAAGACCATGTTTCAGCAAGAGGGGTGAAGTGGAAATTTATTGTGGAACTAGTACCATGGCAAGGGGGATGTGGGAAATTGGACGGGCATTATTGATTTATTCCGAATTGTAAACAATACGTACGAAAGTTGAAAATGTTATATACAAATGTCATAAACATAACATAACAATAGAACGAGACCACTGTCACTCACATATCTAACAAGCTTACTACTCTATTGAAAACTACGAAGCCTTAACAGCATGTGCTCATGGCATCATAAGCAAGATTCCTGCCATTAATTAATTGCAAAGGTGTAAGGGGATAAGAAATACGTATATTTTTCATGATCAAGAAGGTATTTCTTATCCCCTTAGAGTTCTCATTGCACTGAATATTCACAAAAATACATATGCATATATTGAAGCTTGATATTCTGTCTTGATATTAGCTAGAACTTAATACCAATAGCATCAGTCTTAGTTCCTGAATAAGCTTCCCTCCTAGTTATATCTCTTGAAAAAACTGCCAACTTCCCCCCGCTTCTTCAGAGAGGTTGATGGTGTGGCCATGAATTTTTCACTTTTGCCAACCCCCAAACTGGTATAATGCTGGCCATGTCCCCTGGCTGTGGCACCGTTAGGTAAGTACTTAATGACATATGCTCCAAAAAGTAACTGCTTGCACTGATGCTTATTGAGGTTTTTGCATTAGTGCTGATTAGAGCCCCTCCCGCCTACTCTGAACATAAGATTAGCAAGGTAGGAACAGGGCCGCCCATGAAGAGATTTAGTGATTCTGGGGTGAAGGAGAAGTACTTACATTATGTGACCTCCAAGACATTGAGAGTTCGGAGGCTTCTAGGCCTCAACGTCTTAGGGCACCTTGTCCCCTACCCCCTCTTGATGACTCACGGTATAAACAACTATTAGTAAAAGGTAACCCAGCTGTTAGACAAAATACACATGTGTAGAACAGCTAGAGCCTCAATTTTCTTAATTACCTGTTCCCGTAATTGTGCCAGAGACTTCCTTAGACCTTGCTTATCTTGTAATAAGATAAACTGGCTAAATTGTGTCGCCCTTGCATCTTAGTTGTTTATGCTCAAGTGTAAAGTCTATGTTGAGCATTTTGGATGTAGTAATGATGCAATATCGATTTTTGGCAAAAGGATGTTGGAGTATTGCCATTGTCCTATGATTTTCTAAGGATGAGTTAGGCCAGTTGAGCCTCATGTTCATTTGACTTCTTCTCTTCCCAAAAATATATACTGGGGAGACAACAGTGACTAGTGAGCTTCTTAAATGGGTAAAGAATACATACATGTGTGGTGTGTCTCTTTTTGGAGAAGATAAAGAAACTAATGTGAGCAACGAACTTTCCTGATAACGGATGTTTCCATAAGAAAACGCAGTTGGCATTCCAGGGAAACGTGATCTATGTATATTCTCAATGTAGCAACCCTAACACTAGTATGTAGGAAAGATGCTTTATAATCAGATCGTGCTTTTTGTCTCTGCATAATCTTCAATTATCCTATGCAGTGGAATGGGCTGAATAAAAACCATCTCTCTGTCCACCATCTGATGAGAAAAGTCGTATTTATCTGCTAAAACTGGTGTAATGCTATAAGCCTTATTGGATTCTTCTCTTATGTCGCATCTTTCATTTATAAGAAAAAGTTTATAAGAATAATAAGGTTTGGAATTGCAGATACTTAAGAAGTCTTTTAGGATAATGCTAGGCTGAAGGTTCACGAACACTTTGCTCTTACTTAGTACATTTGAGTGAAAATACTCCCTGTTCAGACAATATCTCTAAATTGTATAACTGATTCAATGGAATTCAATCAACACAGATCAAGTCAAGAAAAACGCCAGCCATGGTTTTACATATATCTCAGTTACCATCTTAATTCTACCAAGTTCTTTACCAATCTGAAAATTTTAGACTAACTCAACTCTAATATAAACTACCTTTAATTACTACACGTGTTACTTCCCAACCAACCAAATTCAAAGATTATACAGACGTCAAATAATTAACTTTACTCATAGATAGGCTAAAAAACAGGAAACATAGTCACTTGCCGCGAGCAACAATCATAGGCACCGCCATTACGCATACCCTACTTAAAATGTTTAGCAACACAAAATCAATATTCTAAAGGCTAAATAATTAGAATATACGCATGTATGCTGAAACCAAATAACCAAGATCAGTAACAAAAAGCGCGAGACATAGCACGGGTCAGTGGAAACCCCGAAACTCTCCCCTCCTTGACTCAGCAAGAGTCAACGATAAGAAGGGTTTTCCACTCAGAATCCTTTGCAGCGCTACGCTTAGCCCTTCCCCCGGATCTCTCTCATTTACTACTCTCTCTTGTTCACATTCCACACCATCCGCATTCATCTCCTTTTCACACGACTCTGCATCAATACTACTAACTTCCAATGGGTAACATGTGCACACTTTAACTCCACGTGTAATACCATCCTTTCCTGGTAAGAGCTCTTCATCCTTACCCATTTTCCATTCTGCCCTTTTAACATTGTCTTCATAGATCAACACAATATCTCCTTTCTTTACTGCGGCCTCTGTGTTTCTTTTATTCTTCTCATGCTCCCTCAGATCTAAAAGATATTCCTTTCTCCAACATGAAATAAAATGATTTAATTTCTGCATGAGATACCAAAATTTTTTGGAATACTTACCTTCGCCTTGCCCACAGCACTAAAATCTAAGGATTCTCCAATATGTTCTAATCTATGTCCAAACAACAAATGTGACAGTGTTCCTTTGATGACAAAGTCAATATTTCATTCACCCTCTGCTGCACAAATTGACGCCACAATCCCGCATTGTTTATCTAATAAAGGACTGTTTTGCTGTCAAGCCAATACCTACAACTATCTACCTTTACCTGGTGTTGTAGGGCTTTATAAACAGTATCCATCTGAGAAGCTAGAATCCTTGCAGACATTAATTCTAAACGTGGTATGGTTAATTCTTTAAGTGGGGCAACTCTAGTCTTAGCAAAGACAAGACTAGAAAATATTCCATCCTTTTTCGGATGTGCAATTGCCTCGGCTCTAAGTACCAGTGTGTATAGATGCTGTATAGGTCAATCAATCTCATATGTTCTGCCACTTGCTATCATCTTGAGTGTAGCTCCCCAATCTATACCATCTTTGCCTCGGATAATGGTCAAGATCATCCCTACCTTCCATCTGTTTCTTGGCAAATTCTATCTGTTTCTTGGTAAATTCTCATCCTTCACTAATACAATGTCACCTGGTAATGTTTTGATGCCTCCTTGATGGATATTATGGTGCTCTCTTCGGCTTGTGAGATATTCCTATGTCCAACGATTCCAGTACCTTTCTCTGCACCTTTGGAGCTTTCTAAGTCTTTTCTTCATTGGCATTTGTTCTTTGTCATTATAGATTTCTTCTTCTCTTAATGGCGCTATCCTCCTTCCATGTACAAGATGGTTAGGAGTTAGTGCTTCACTGTCCAATTCCTCAGTTTGGTATATCAGTGGTCTGTTGTTGAGACAAAATTCAATGTGTAATAATAATTCTTGCAGTTCATTGAATGCTAGATTGGCATGACCAAGGGATTTTCTTAATGTTTCCTTCACTATTACAACAATCCTTTCGAAGAAACCACCCCACCATGGGGACCTTGATAACTTGACCTTCTAGTTTATACTCTCATTGTGAAGCAAGTCTTGAAACTTTGCATCTTTGAAGTTCGATTGTAGCCATTTTGCCGTAGTTTTAAATGTTTGTGCATTGTCTGACACCAGCAATTTTGGAATACCTCTTCTGGTGATCAGTCCCTTGAAACTCTTTCTGAAGGTCTTTGCAGTCATTTCTGTAATCAGTTCAAGATGCAATGCTCTTGAGGTTGCGCATGTGAACAGTGTTATATAAGCTTTACCTTGACTTTTGCCATCTTTGTAATAGATTGGCCCTGCAAAGTCAACTCCCGTCGTCTGAAAAGCATAGCATGGCGTTGTTCTAAATTTTGGAACAGGTGCTGTTGAAAGTTTCTTGAATGGCTGTACACTGTATCTTCTACATTTATAGCACGATCGGATAACTTTCTTTACTTCTTGTCATCCATTTGGAATCCAAAATCTACTTCTTAATTCTGCTAAGGTGCTTGCCACCACCATATGTAACACCCTTCTGTGAGCACCCATGATTAAAAGTGCTGATAGCTTGGTTCCCTTTGGTATACAGATGGGTTGCTGATCTTCTTGCTGATTAAATCTCCCATGACACCTGAGCACTTTGTTTTGATCAATCTTGAGGCCAAGCTGATTTAGTTGCTCTGTTGTTGGTGGAAATAAACGGAGTGTCTTCAATCCAGAGAGTCTCTGCTGCATTTACTTCTTCAATGGTTAAATGAGAGGATTTTTCATTTGACTTTCTTTTAGCGTTGTTGAAAAATCATAAAATCCATGCAGTTAGTCTAAACAGCTTCCTACCACTTGCATACTTGCTGGCATCTATGGACTGACAATTTCCTCTGCTTGTAGCATCCATTGTTGTAGTGATTATAGTAGCCTTTCTTCTCTCTTCCTCAACTGCTCCATTTTCTTGAGTTTTGGGTCTTTGTGGCCAGCTGTGCTGTCTTGTGAGCCATTCTGGTCCCTTCCACCAGTTTCTACAGGTTTGGAGTTGTTTGGGTGTGGTACCTCTTGTCCCCAAGTCTGCTGGATTATCCTCAGTTGGGCAGTAGCTCCATTGAATACCAGCTTCGAGGATTTGATCAACTCTTTTCCTCACAAATTGCTTCCATTCTTCTTGATTTTCCAGCCAACAAAGAGCTGTCTGACTATCCAACCATCCAACAGTTTCCTTCATTTCGTAATTCAAGGCTGCCTTTACATTGAGAATGAGTTTAGTTAACATCTGGGTGGCAATTAACTCCAACCTTGGCACTGCCGTATTGGGCTTTGCCACCCTAGATTTGGCCATTAGTTGTTTGACAAACGTTCCATTTGATTGTGTAATTTCTAGGTAAATTACAGCACAGCATGCTAAATCACTTGAGTCTGCAAATCCATGTGCTTTCATGCTCATTACTTCTTCTCTTGGATATGCTAACAGGCATCTTTTAAATGTTATGATAGGATACTCTCTGATGGATTTTAGCCAGTTTTGCCGCCTTTAGAGTAACTCTTCATTGATCTTTCCATCCCAGCCATTTTTAACATACATGCCTCATGGTAAATGATCTTTGCCAAGATAACAACAGGACTTGCAACTCCAAGTGAGTCGAAATTGCAGCTACTATCCTCAAAATTCCCCTTTGAGTGGGCTCATGTTCAAGTGTGCTGACTTTTTCAAAGCTGACGCCCATCAAATCTGTAGCTTGACTCCATGGGACACCCAAGACTTTCCCTATCTGTGGTTCACATTGTCTGTCTTCGCTTGTCTTTGAAGTCTCTTCTTCTTGAAGTTCCATTTGCACATTAGGAAATGACCATCTTTGACTCTTTCATTGAGCTTTTACTTCAGTGACTGTACTTCTGATATGTCTCTTCTCACACATGCCAAGTCATCCACAAATAGACTATTCAGTACCGTGGCTACGAATTTGGGGTCTTGCTCCTTGTATTGGTTAAAATGGTCTCAAATCATGGCACCAAGAAGAAATGGACTTGGTCCTGAGCTGAAGATCATCCTTGTAAAACGAAGCTCTTTGTATTCTGAATTCTCTTTCCCACTTTCCTTTGGCCACAAAAATCTCATTGCATCTCTATCTTTGACGTCAATCTTGATCTGCAAGAAGGCCTGCTTGATGTCTCCCAGTAGTGCGACTAGATAGGTTCGAAATCTGACCAGAATGTTGTATAGAAAAGGCTGTAGTGGCGGTCCGGCGTGCAAACAATCATTTAGTGACTTGTTGTATTTAAGCTCCTTTGATGAACAATCTTACACTATTCTCAACTTTTGTGTTTCGGCATCTTGACGTATCACTGGGTGGTGTGGAACATGTCTTCCATCCGGTGTTTCTGGAACCTCTTCAACTATTCCTTCTTTGAATTGCAGCTGAATAATGGTGTCATATGTCTTCAGGTCTTCTGGGCTCTTGCTCATCCTTTTGAGTTGTCCTTTCAATCTGGATTCGTACAGTTGTTTGTTCATTGGCAAGTAAAAGTTGCCCTTTTTCCTTGGGAGCTTCACTGAGTAGCGACCATCATTTTCTCGTGAAATGCTATCCTTGAAATCTTCATAGATGTATCCTTTGTTATCTTGAATGCCAAGTACTTCCAAATCATAGAGGTTATTGAAGTCTTCGCTTTACAGTTGTTGGATGATTGATCCCTAAATTGGTGACTGATTGCAGGCTACTCCGAATCTGCTCCTGAATTGTTCCCATTAATGTCCATCCCAGTATGGTTTCCTCTGCCATTGGTTTGTCCTCTTGTCCTTTAATCATATTGCCAGTTCTGACATGGGTGTAATCCTTGACTCCAAGAATGGCATGAAGCTGCAAATTTTCTTCCGTTGAGACATCAGACAACCATATTCCTTTTAGATGACCATACCTTTTCTTTTGTTTTTCTGGATGTGCATTTGGAACAGATGTCAGCATGTATAGATTCAACTCAGCAAATTCCATCGTAGAAACTCCCTTTGCTTCCCTGATTCCTTTGACTTGAAGCTCGTATATTGGACATTTCACCTCCATTTCGCCATTAACTGTGCCAATGATGCGGTTCTCTGAACGTATTGGCTTAGAAGTAAGTTTTCTGCCATGTTCTCTACTGATTTACGATTTTCCACTACCACCATCCAAGAGAATTCTGCATATTAGCCCTCCAATCATTGCCTGCACTGTTTGATAAGGTGCTGGGCCATTTTTGATGTGTCCATTACTGTACCTTGTTGTAGCCATACCCGGGATTTGACTTGCACCACTAAATGCATCAACCAGCTCCTTTCTGGTACAAATGGACGAATGGTGCTTTCCTTTGCAATGGTAGCATAGATTTTTGCTCTTGCATTCTCTCAATGTATGGCTTGTCCTTGTGCAGTTGAAGCATTGCTTTTGTACTTGCAGTATGGCCTTTCGTTCCATTACACTGGTGGCACTAGTGCATTCAACTGACCTGTTATTACCCTTGCAGTAAATACATTTGAATGTCTTTGAGTGGTTGCATTTACCTTATGTCTTTTACGTGACAGTTGCTCTGTCCTTGTAGATTCTGTGGGCTCAATTTCTTCGCATGTTTTTAGATAACACCAGAGACGCTCTAGGAAAATGGTTAAATCCCATTTTGTCCAACTTCTGTCTTCCCTTGTTATCTCATACCGTATTGTCCTGGGTAGTTTCATCATTGTCTCCTCATTCAGGCACATCACGTGAGTTTCATACCCTATCGACTTTAAAGACATATAGTTGATAGACACTTCTTCGTAGAATCTTCGTAGCTGCCTTACATTGTGAGCGTTTCACACAGGATAAATATCTCGAATTGCCTTGATATGAGCACTCCTTAGCTTTGTGCCGTCTCCAAATTCCTGATTCAATAGCTTGATTGCCACCATGTAATTACTTGCTGTTAATGACAACCCATAGAATACATTGGAGAGTTATTTAATGATAATAGGCCTGAAATAACATCAGAAACATCCACAGCAGAATTGACAGGTGAAAACATATTGAAATCAGAAATCGAATTAGCTATAAAATCGATGAGAAATGGTAAAGCTACAGGGAATAACAACATTTCTAACGAAATGATTGAAGCTTGTGAAGATCTTGGGACAGAAAAGATTTTAGACTTGGCAAATAGTATATACAACAGCGGTGTAATACCTAATCAAATGAAAGAATCGGTTTTTATAACTAGTCCAAAGAAAGGAGATCTTTTAAACTGTAGCAATTATAGGCTTATTAGTCTTATGAGCCATGTAACCAAGATAATTTTACGTGTACGTATGAACAGAATAAAAAAGTAAATTCATGCTGAAGTATCTTGGAGCCAGTTTGGTTTCAGAAAGTGCAAAGGAACAAGGAATGCGGTTTTGTTATGAGAATGTTAGCTGAAAGATCAATTGAAATGCAGAAGAACTTGTACATAGTATTTATCAATTATGAGAAGGCCTTTGATAGAGTTAAACATCACGAAATAATGAAAGATCTGGAACAAATAGGCATAGACCAAAAAGATAGAAGGGTGATAGAAAATTTGTACTGGGAACAGATGGCAGCTATATCTATAGATGGGGACCTAACTGAATGGACAAACATCAAACGTGGAGTTTGACAAGGGTGTGTTATATTGCCCGACCTGTTCTCACTGTATACGGAGCTGCTTATGAGGAAAGTTATCCAAGGAAATCTTAAAGTAAATGGGCATCCTATTTCTGATATACGATATGCTGATGATACTGTCTTGATATCTGATAATGAACGGAACCTTCAGGAAATGTTAATCAGTTTGAAAAATGAAAGTGAAGTCAGAGGATTGCACATTAACAAAAAGAAAACAAGGTTGATGGTATTTAGCAAACGCAAAACTATTCCTACATGTAACATCTATTTAGAAAATGAGAAAATTAAACAAGTACAAGAATTCAAATACTTAGGAAGCATGATAACAAGTGATGTCAGGTGTGACCAAGATATAAAATGTAGAATTGCGATTGCAAAGAAAACATTCATGGAAGAGAAAAACATCTTTACAAACTCCAAAGTATCTATTGAAACGAGGAAACGATTTATAAACTGTTATACCTGGTCTGTTCTCGTATATGGAAGTGAATCATGGACGATTAGTGCAGAGATGAAAAATAGACTGGCATCAATGGAAATGTGGCTTTACAGGAGAGTGTTAAACATACCATGGACTGAGTTTGTGTCAAACGAAATGGTGCTTGGAAAAGTTAAAGAAGAACGGCAGATTCTAACAACCATCACTCAACGACAACTAAAAGTTTTTGGACATGTAGTCAGGGAGAATGGCTTAGAGAAACTGGTTTTGGAGGGAAAAATAGATGGTTTAAGATCTAGAGGGAGACAGAGAAAGAAATACTTAGATGACCTGGTTGCTGCAGTGGGATGCTTACGAAAAGCTGTCTGATTTTGTACTGTTCCAGGCTTGTCTTCTTTGACTTGTGGCGACTTACTGACTGCTATTTGTTGAAGACCATCTTCAATTTCAACGATGCAATCTTCATACTCTTCCAAGTTTGATTCACTTGCAACGTTGAATTCAGCTACCTCTGAACAGGGAATGCCGACTTGAATCATGTATTCACTTATTTTTTGGTTTAATTGCTTGATTGTGGCCACTTTCTCATGGAATAGATGTAATGTTTTCTTGGCTACATTCTGCATTTTTCTGGTTTCTCCCAGTAGCATTTCCAGTGATTTTATGCCAAACATTGCTCTGGATTGTCCGCTTGTTCTGGATGGTCCGCGTCTTGTAGTTGATAAGGTAGTTCCTGTTGTCCGTGAGACATCTCGTAGATTTTAGCGTTAGTAATCTGGCTCCAAGGTGAATAAAATTGTCAGTAACTAGCTTAGTTAGCCTAGTCTCCGACTTGGTAGAATTTTGTGTAGAAAAACTAGTAGATTTGCTTGAGAGGACTGCATTAACGATTATAGAATCAACTACCAACTGACAGATTCCTTGAGCTAGAGTTGATTTTGACAGTAGTTCGCCGTCTAGTTACAACCATAGAACTAGAAGGACTAAAATGCATGCTAAGTCACATGAACCGTAATGACTATGGGAAATCACAATAGTACCAACCTGTTGGCAAGAAAACTACAATAAGTCACAGTGGAGAGTGCTTTGTAGTAGTCTTCTTGCTTTCTCGAACTGTTTTCGCACATTTCGTGCATTTATTTCGGAGATCGTGTGACAGCTTCAAAAATGAAGTATTTTATGATGGATATAGCTGTGATAATCACTGACTTTCAAAGACAAAGTTCCGTTCTCTACAGAAAAACAACTCATTTCGCCAGTAAGTAGGCCTGTCATGGAGCAGGACATAACCAACCTAGGTATAATAAGAGATAACACTTTCATTTCTAAAGTGCCATTTTAAAATATGCACACATTTATATGATTTTAAACCTTAAGCTGTTTGTCAACAGGAGTCGCCCTGGCCCACGTGTAGTGGAAAGATGTCTAGGCCCATAAGCATCACTTGGAAGATCCCTCGAACGTAACTACATGTTACCAATAGAGTTCTTATATTCTCCAAAGTGAAATCAATATTGCTAGTTGCATCATTGATTGGCTTCCTAGTACATACTGTTTTGCTTAGACATTCAACAAGATCTTTGCCAAGCTAACAAATCTCCTAAAAGGACTTTATCCTTGCCAATGTAAACACAGCCAACAATTTATGCTTTTCAAACAAATATTCTCACTAATAACAAGAAGTTCAAGATAAAAGACCACTCTTTACGCTTAAAAGAAGTGGTCTGGGAACAATTTTCATGCTATGCTGTAGTAAAAAGAAGGAGAAAGTAACATTGGGTTGTAGATGGTCCATAGTGGAGGGGCTGAGCCCCCTCCATGAACCACCCGCTTAGAAGGCAGTAATGAAATTAGAATGAACATTTAAGTAAATGTTTGTATAACAGGCATACAAGAAGTCCAAAATAAGCGAACACTCTTCTGTTTACAACATAGTACTGAGATTAAAATGAACTTTCGAGTACATGTTTATATACCAGGTTTCCAGTCCACAAATAGATATTGTAAGCCAAGTGATTTATTGCAATGCATCTCAATAAAGTGCATCCATCTGCATCACAATGAGTTTGTGAGAGCTGCTTCATTTATACTGAATAAATAACTGTCCTTATTCCTGGCCAACTTCTGAGTCTATTGGTAAAAGCACTCAAGAAAAGTCTGTCCAGTCTGTATTTAGTTTGCCACATCTTCTCAAAACATTCCAAAGACACAATTCCAATCACAAAGTCTAATTCAATCCATCCAAAAAATGCTGCTTTGCATCCAAAACATGTACAAATAAATCAAAAATATGCCTCCAATATTTCACCTAGAATAATTGATTAAAGTCAGGTATAAGAACAAGACACTTCAAACAGGAGAGAGTCGTTAAGAAACCCAGTTTGATTCTTACAAAATGAAACTGTCGTCTAAATAAAATGAAAAATCAATGATCAAAACTTTGATCACATGGATAATGACCTATTTCAGACTGAGACAGAACATTGCAGCAACTTATCTTGCTTCAACTGGTTTCAGGACAGCAAAGCATTTGCCATTTCATTCCACTTCTACAGCCCAAGGGTTCAGAAATAGCTACAAATAGTCAGTACATATTGTATGTGAATCAGGATCCTTGAAAAGGTTAGCTTAGTTTCTTGATGAAATGTCAACTCAAAAACAACTCAGATGGGACAAAGGCAGTCCACAGTTGTTGGAAATGCTGGCTGTGGCACTTTTACAGGTAAAGTGCATGGCAAGGTTGTCACTAACATTTATCCCGTTATGGTATTGAGCTCCTAAAGACCATGTCTCTATTGCATACATCTTAACAACTAATGCAAATCAAGACATTTGAAAATAGTCGATATATAAAACTATTGACCTGCTTACTGAGAAATGACCAGATGTCTATAGTTATTTCATGAGGCCTCAAAAGAGTATTAGCATGATTTAAACACTTGGGCACAACATGAAGGAACTAGAAACACCCCTCTAGTTTCCCTGAAAGTAAAATGAAATCTGCCACCTTGCAAGGATTGCTTCAGCTGATAGACTTGATAAACCATGAGCCACTCTGTTCCACTGGCAATAATAATTCAGGTAGCAGGGTCTAAAAGCAACAAGGCAGTAAGTGAGTTCATCCTTTTGATGGCAGATTTATTTGACAGAATAGAGTCAAGGAGCAATTTTGGGAAATACACAAAGAGGCCGTTTGACTTGGATTATTCACTGATATTGATGAGTAGTTGATGGGTGCAAGTGAAACCCCTAACGTCCTGACAGACAGTGCAGGTAGCCCTACCATCAAAGGTCCAAAGTAAGGTTATTTTGAGTCTACCAGGTCACCAAGCACTAGAATTGATAGCAGGCGCTAATGCAGTTTTGTACCTCTCCCCCTTTACGTCAATTATTCAACGAATTATTGAAAAAATTCCACTGACCACGATCGACTGTCCTATCCTCAAAACACTCATTCATATTTTGGCGCAATCTCAACGTCCTGCCTTGGTTCCGTACGCCAATGATCATATTGCAAGTGGACAAGAGCTCAGGGAATCACTCTTTAGCATGTGACTGCTCACAAGAGGTTGGCTCTCCCATCATGTGACTGCTCATGCTCCAACCTCAACATTGCTATCCATCTTGTCAGGGGCCTTGTGTAAAATTGCCTTATACTACTCTGGGGGGTGTTGGTGCAGTGAATGTTGATTCACGGCGAAGTATAGGCAGTAAAGATGTGCAAACTGGAAATACATGCTTTCAAGGCCAAAGCAGACTCTTGACGAGTCAGAGTATAAGATGTATGCAATGTATCTTCTAAATCTAGCTGCACAAATGTAGTTGTAGCATCGATATAACAATATGGGATGGTGTTCAATATAAAGCCTGGTTCACATATAGCCGTAACCTGCCGGCGACTGCCGCAGGTACATGTACCGCAGGCTGCCTCAGGCGAGATGTTCACAAATACATTCTTTTGCCGGTAACCATGCCGGTAGTCAAGCACTCATTATTGAATCTTCTTTGTTGTTGTTGCTTTCTGTTGTTTTCTCGCAGGAAGCCGAAGCACTGCAGAAATATGGCGTCAGCTCTGACAGGCAACTTTTGCTAGCAACTCACTGTAGATTAATTTTGACCTACTACGCGTTTGTAAAATTAACCTCATAAACGTTGAAACAAATATGTAGGTTCTCCAATATTTCAGCAAAGCATACAACATGATTGTCTATCATAACTTACAGGGTAGTACTGGATGCATCTCATCAATGCTTCGTATCAACATGGCTTTTTATTTCAATTTCTTCTTGCCTAGCAGCTGCTACAGCCATCTTAATTTTTAGGAACACAACGAACGATGACACAAGACCGTTAAATTGTTATGTATTTATTGGTCAACCCACAGAGTTATAAAATCAATTATCCTATTATCTCTATGGGTCAACCATCGTCACATGACGATTTGCATACAATAGATGCCGCAGGCAACCGCAGGCACGATGTTCACATAAGATTTTTGCTTTGCCGGCGGTACCGTAATAGCCGGGGAAGTTGAGCAAAGCTCAACTATCTTCATGGTACCTCAGGCTGCCGGGGGCAAAGTGTTCACATAAGGAATAAACTGCCTGCGGCATACCGTAGTAGCAGTGCCGGCGGCAGTCGCCGGCATGTTACGGCTATATGTGAACCAGGCGTAACTGGCCTGCTATTTCCTTTAACATTGCAAGAAAGAAAGCTGCTTATCATTCTGAACTTATATTGAAACCTTTGGCAATATGTCTGTATTTTAATTGAGAGTCTTTGATCAACTCTTATACTAAACGGTAGTTTTGTTTGAGATTTACATTTTCCAAACTTAATAGTAAGTAGTTCTCAATAAGTTACTTATAGTCGGGACCAAAACAAAATATTATCACTTAGGGAGCACTCATAAAGTATGGAACAGACTGGGGCGGATGGGATTCAGCAGGGCTTCCAAACCTTTTTAAGGAGTAAATGATGGGCTAGTAAATCATTCTTAATTGCAGAAACTTTTCACTTAACATGTATAAAAAAATAGTCAGGGAAATGTCATTCACTACTTTCTGAGCTACTTTCACTGCTTTCATCATTATCTGTAATGTTGCTATCATCAGTTATTTTCACCTTTGCCTTCTGAAAACACTTTTCTATGGTTCCATATCTAGGCTTCTTCATTTTTCTTGCCTTCTTTACTTTATTGGCTTCCATTGTTGATGCAAGCTGCTCCTGAAAGTGCTTACAAACCTCTGCTGCAATTTTGTCGCTCCCATCATCAACAAATACCCCTTTGTCAATCAGATGTTTTAAGCCACGCAAGTGCATTTTTGGTTTGAGAGCATCCAAGGCATATGGGTTTATTGAGGTATGGTCAATCTTAAACCCAAAATTACCTTTAGCAGCAGCGTCAGAGGATAACCCATGAAGTGTGATACTAGTCAAAACTGATGCACAACTTTGATATAGCCTCATTTCCTTCCTCTTTTCACTTTTCTTGCCATTTTCCATTCTTCTTGTTCTCTGCATCTTACCTCTCTGCTTATTGAAAGTTGTTGAAAAATTGTGCTCAGTTTTTCTAGTGACTGACTGAACTTGGCTCTCAAGTTGGATTAATAATGATTTGATGTCATTCAATGTCTTTAGTGAATTGCCATAGTACCCTAATTCATTTGCTTTCAAGCATAGCATTGTGTTTTTGCTGCTGAATAATTGGCATCTTCTTTTAGTTAACTTGTCCTCTTCTACTTCAACCTTATGACTTTCACTTGGAATGGCATTTTTAGTACCTACTGCCATGACTACATCTGTTGCAGTGTGGCACTTGACATCTTCAGCACTTGCAAAGCGATGACAAATTAATCCATTTGCCATCTTTACTCTCTCTGTATATTACTAAGAGATTCTCAATGTCTTGAACAGTACATTTAATCTCCCACTGCAGCTGCCTTTGACTTAAAGCATAACTGTTCATATCCATTAAAGAAAATGAAGAATTTAACAGCTCTTCAACAGTTTCATTACAAATAGCTCTTTGACTGGTTCTGGCTCCGAAAAGGAACAAATGGGCATCTTCTGTATAATAAAAGTACAGATCATTTGACTAAAGTGTTGATTGCAAGTGATACAAATCCAACAATTAACCTAAACACAAAAGGTCAAATGGAGGACTACGGTTAAATCAGGATTGGCAAATTGAACTCGGTTTAAAGTGTTTTGTTTTCTTTGTTTATCATGCACACCTAGGATAGGGGGAGCTCTCTCCTCAATTAGTTTATTTATTGATATTACATTTTTTTGTATTTCTACTTGTATCATTGCTCAACTTCATTTCCATAGTATTAATCTTTTGTATGAGTTGTATGTAGTAGACTTCACTATATACTAAGATGCCAACATGCAAATGAGAAGCAAATGAGGTAAAATCGCGGGATCTCTCATCAGCTACTCGTCCCACACCGTTTCCTCTATTCGCCCCAAACTTCGCCCACGTCTTCCCCGTGTGCCGTAGTTGTGCAGCGCCCGAAGGTGGTCTGGTATCGGTGTGCGTTTGGGAGAGAGAGGGACGAGGGTTTTCTGCTTTAGCAGTATGCCATTTAATTGTCCTATTGTTGGGGACGAGAAGTGCGTTCGCGTTTGTTGTTAGCGGATTAGAACGACATACTTTAGCAGTATGCCATTTTCATTGCGCTGTTGTTGTTAATGGAGGATGAGGACATGCGATACAGCTGGAGCTTCGTTCTGTGTTTGATATGGCGATAGAGAGACGTGCAGGTTGATTTCCTGTTGGCAATTTTTCTGGTAAGGGTAAGTTGGGTTATAGGACGAGCCCCTTCTTTTTAGCGAGCTTCGATTTAGCGTGTGTGGCCTTCCTTACATGGCTTTAAGATTGGGCGCCCCTGCTGACCCATGGTGTTTCATAGTAGATAGTCAACAAATAGGTAAAGTAAGATATTTTGAGTTCTATCTTTGCTTTTATGCAGTGTAGGTTTCATTAATTTTCCCATCTATTTTGTCAGTTCCGATGTAGAGCACTTTGAATATCCGTACGATTTGAATTAGACGCCATATTTGCCACCCGAAGTAGACCTACTAACTGTGCTGCTTTGAGCAGATTTGCATTGTTCGTGTGATGTTCCTTGCTGTATTTTATGTCCAAGGAACAGGAAACACTCCTTTTGCATTTATTTTCGCATTTTGTCAGCGCTTTTGCCGTTTTCAGACAGTTTGGAATATCCGTTCTCACATTGTTCTTGGCGACCTTTGACCTTTGTAGCAAGGTCTTTGCTCGTGAGTTGCTTCAGGTCAAGGGACTAGATTTATTGAGTTGTGATTTTATGAGTGGAAGTTGGGGGGCATGGGGTTCCTTGAGGGGGAGGGTGGTAATTTTTTGTTTGAGAGCACCTTTTATTTGGGGCTACCAGTTCATGAACCTACCACAGCAATTCTTGGTGTGTATCCATATACTAAATGACTTTTCAATTGCACCTAAATTTATTCTTAAGATATTTATAGTTTCATGGCCTATTGTTCTATGCTTAAGTGGCTTGGCTCATATTCTAAGTTGTCAATGAATTATAGATTTGATGTGATGTGATTTGTAAATTTTTAATGTATAGTTCAATACTGAATGAGGTATGACTTATAATTTCAGGACCCAAGTATACTTATACTGAAGTGGCTGGGCACATTGGCTTATTTCTAATTTATTCTTAAGATAATTGCTTCTGACCCATGAGATTTGGGGGGCAATATCAAAGTTTTCAGTATAGCAGTATTTTTGATTAAACCAACGTTTTACCCTCAAATTGAAGAACTGTTTCTCAGATTTTCTGTATTGGTGAGAAAACATTTGGAAACAGGCATTGTGTTGCTGTATGCCCAAATAATGAATGGGTTTTCAATGTTAACTCCATGTAGCAATTATTTGTTAGGTAATGACTAAGGCCGGATTTATTTGGATTAACTTTATGAACAGATTGTTGGTGTGTATCCATATCATGAATTAGTTTTCAATTGTGCTGTAATAATGATGAGATTGTGACTGACAATTCCATGAAGCCATTATTTAAAGTCAATTGCTATTCCAAGGTGTACTTAGGATTGAATGTTGTTGCACAAGTCCCGGTGTTTACTATGTGATGTAGTATTGAATGGATTGTCTATGAAAATTCCATGGAGCCATTATTTACACTCAAGTGAATGGATTGATGTTATACAGTTTAGTTAATTGACCCAAAGTGCACCAAGTTGGGACTCATATATATGTAATGGTTTGATACTATAGACAATGTTGAACCTGTTATTTTTTTTCAACAGGATGACAGAGCAAGATATATTCATAGCTAACAATTGGTTTTGTGTGTATTATTACACTGCAAAACATAATGGACAGAACAGTGGATATATTGTATATTCTTCCAGAGTTATAGTGGAAACTGTATATTGTATCATTTATGTCTTAGTGCTTCTCAAGTATCTTTTGAAAGTGTAACTATAAAGATTTTTGAAGTATACCTCTTACCTGGATGCATATTAGACTCTTTTAGCATCACTTTAAGTTAGTGTCACATTACATTAGTGTTTAAGTTAGTGGATTGTATATAATATATCATATCTCTTTTGGCTGTCAAGTGCTTTGTATTTACCATAATAATGTTAATAACTTATTATTTATATATAAGTCTAGGATCCATATCTCTAACTTTTGCACATGTAATTAGCTACTATTAGTTGATATAGGCCCCTGGAGAACTTAATCAAGGACTTCCTGTAGATCACACTGTATGAGATTTAGGAATAATGCAAGGTATGTATACTTTTCGCTACAGTAGTAAGGAGCTAGAGGAAGACAGTAAACATGTCAGACTCCACTGCATGATGGCTGGGACAATAAGAAACAATTTCCATTCTAATTTCTAAACATGTTAATAAGGGAGGCTCTAGGCCCAACCACGCTCATATTTCCACAGATGGAAACATGACATATATCTCTCAGACATTGCTCGAACAATAATACTCGTTTTCACAGTTTTCACAACTTTACAACATTGTAGCTGTGTGCAATTTTCCCCAGTAATTGCCTCCCCAACTTATTATTTACTTATTTATTTATTTATCTCTACAATTACTCATAATTCACATCCATTTGCGTTTCACTGTTCTCCTGTATCTGTTCTTTTGGCAATAACTCCTCTTCCTCAATAATAGCCTCCTCCTTTATCTCCGTTGTACCTTTTCCCTCTACTTCTAACTCCTCCTCCTCAAGTGAAAATTCCTCTTTAAGGCTCTCTTCTAGCAATGCTTCCTCCTCCATATCTTTCATGGCTTTCTCCACCTGTTTTCGTGTCCTTTCTACAGCTGCCACTTCTTCCCTCATGGACTGCACTTCATCTAACAATGTTGCTAAGCCCCTCATAGCCACTTCCATGCTTTCTCTCATTGCCGTCAATTTGATATCAGTTCTTCTAATTTCTGCCCCCATTTTATTCAGCATAATTTTAACCCTTAGTTTCGATTCCATGTTATTGATCTCTTATCGACTATCTCCGTTCTACGAATAACCTTAACAACTAACAACACCTCATTGCTGACTATTTTATACACTCACGTTATGCCAACACTTATTGCTTATGCTTTCCGGCCTCACCTCCCTTGGACTCAATACCGATTCATGCTAATAGCTCTGTATTCCCACCTTGCCACCGCTCTTTGTGTGGTAAGCACAATATCTCCCCCAATCAACATTCACAGAAATTAAATTTCACAATCAATCACTTTTATTCTCACTATTATAATGCATTCTACAAAATATTTCCTTATAGCCTGGGTTATGTGCACCCTCCCCTCTACAGCAGAGCATGTTGTCCCTTACCGTACATTCTGGAATAAGCCCCCATGGCGGCATATTGTTAAAAATTGCACAGGGGCTTACAAGTTTCTTGTTAATGTCCATTCATTGATTGTTCTACTTATAATCAACTTTTTTTCCAATAGATCTTGATGCAAGCACTGGGGTGTTGCACTGCACTGAATAAGACTCAAACAGCTAATTTCACATGCAGTTGTGGGGCGTATTCAAGGGGAAGACGGCTAAGTTGAGGATTTGTGCCAAATGGCTGTAGTAAAATAACGTGCTTCTGTATATCAGTGTTATAGCTTCACATTAATCAACACCAGCATTTTGTTTTCACAGTTTCTCATGACCTGGTATGTTGTACTAATTACTTTCAAATTCTTAAAACTAGAATTCACATTCAAGTATACAAGATTTCGTATACAAGATTAGCTCATCAGTAACAAATAGCTAGGGGGTTTCTCCTAAGGCTACCCTCATGCGTTCATCCTTGACTTCCCGACACAACAGTTCCAACAATGCTTTCCACACCCTATCTCATTGTAATTGTAATTATGGGTTTTCCTGCTCTGCTCCACACCATTCATCCTTTTCCTAACCACACCGATAACACTTTGCAGATCATCTGAGAAAATGCTATCAATATGTTTTTTCTTCCTACCTCCGTTTCTTATTCCTGTTCTGATAATGGTTGTCTGTCAATAAGCCGTAAGGATTCAATTATGAAATGCCGACTGCACTAACACCAGATGACATAAGCTGAAGTGCTAGCAATTCACAAGTATTTATCGCTATACTACTTAGTACCTTTTCGCGATCATCATTAGCCATCATCAGTGCCTGTTTGTGATCATCCTTAGCCGCAATGGATGGACGACAAGTGACGGTTTGGATGGGGGAAGAGAATGTGGTAGCTATTTCATTTCATTTATTATAAATGCATGTTTTGTTATAGGAGAATGGTTTATAACAAACTGGTACTCAGCTGCTCAAAACATTAAGAAAGTTCAGTACTGGATTTTTGAAACTTAAGAGAGATTTTATAGTATTTATCTTCATGTCAACTGCATATGAAGCTTTTCCACTTTCGATTAATATTCATGCGCAAAAGCCTTCGAAAGTAAATTTTTTGCTAGGACAATATGACAAAGTTTTGATACAGGAATTGTCATACATTATTTCTTACAGGGTCTTATTGATTCTCCAACCATCAATTAATATGTAAACTGTATTGTACTATTACTATATCCTAGATACTATTATGGAAATACAACGAGAGCCTCTCCCATTTTAAATGGCGAGTGGCCGCAGCATTTGCGTTAGAAAGAAAGGACAAATTTGCCTTCACGGATAGTGATGGCAACACATTACACAATGTGAGGTAAGTTTCGTATTACTTGTATGATTCTCTGTCAACATTCCCGTAGACAAATACTTTCCACAATAACTAGACATGCAATACAAGAAGGCGCACGCCATTACGATATTAAGTTGTATAATACGTTACTCACATGAGCAGACCAAGAGCTGAATGTTGTGTTTGCCTTGCTTTTCACTGGCATTATACGCAGCCCAGATAGCCACATGCGGTTTGATTTGAGGGAAAGACTCAACAGAGGGGGTTTACCCAAGTCATTATGGTATTTTATTGTACCACAGAATGTCTGGAAGTTGTAATTTCCCATACATCCACTACAATAGACCACAATGTATTTTTCACGTTCTCCACATGTACAGTGTATTTCCTATCATGCTATTATGTCTCGTCTTTACAGATCAGAAAAGACTGTGTATGTGAAAGTGTTGACAAGGCAACGGCGTAGCAATAGGAAGAAGAAACCACGAAAACCGCAAAAACTCGAACACAAAAACAATAGCCAACATGGACACACAACTGTATATATGTATTTCAGTTAGATATGTAGCATTATTATTTACTTTTTTCATTGTTATACACATAGTATCTCTGCATTTTACCTTCTTTCAACAGTCAATTATTGCCGTCCTTCCATTTTCACATCACTCTTTGGTGCCATATCAAATAATACTGGTATTTTTAGTATATAGTGATAATAATGAGTACTGTGTTCTAATATTGACCAACTCTACTAAAACAGACAGCAAAATGCATCTGAGGCTATGAAGCAATTTCATGTCCTGCATAATATCTTATTGGCCACCTTATAGGGGAAACATGTCAGTTGTTTGCCTATACACACCTTACTTTTGGAATTTGAGCCGCATGATATTCTAACGATGTTCTTAGTGTTTTGACAACACAACGTACATGTGCTGTAGTAATGAATGGATTATCAATGACAATTCCAAGTAGCAATTATTTACACTCAAGTTAGTGCACTTACATTCTGAGGCTGAATTAATTGAGTGGTATGCTTTGTTCCCAAGTGTAGATTTTCGCTATGCGCTGTAACAACGAATAGATATAAATGACAATTCCATGATGCCAGTAGTTACACTCAAGTGAATGGAATGATAGCACAAGATTAATTAAGTGGGGGTGAAGTTTGTGTCACAAGTACAGGTATTTACCATGTGCTGTAATAATGAAGACTTTTAAAATCCTTGGTCTTTAATATTGCTACTTATGGATCGGAATGCTGGGTTCTAAAAACAACTGACAAAAAGAAAATTAACTCCTTTGAGCTTTGGTGCTATCGACGCTTATTATGAATAAAATGGACTGATAAAAAGACCAACGAATATGTGTTGAGTAAAATTGGAACTAGTGAAAAACTGCTTACTACCATCGTTAAACGAAAAATGGCTTTTATCGGACATGTATTCAGAAAAGGTGACATTTGTACAGACTTACTAATTGGGGCTGTGTATGGAAAAAGAGGAAAAGGTAGACCAACAACCAGATATAGTGACAACATTCGAGAGTTTAGTGGAAATTTGAGGTTTGCTGATTTATATCGCTTAGCACAGAATAGAGAAGCATGGAGAGCCACGGCTGTTCAGCTAAATGAACTTCCCATCTATTGATGATGATGATGATGTAATAATGAATCCTCCTTTCCGATGTCCCCTTCGGTAATCGGAGCTCGGCATAGCTCGGTCGCCTGCTCCTTCGTCGTAGCTGTTGGGTGATCGTTGTATGTCGGTGGACTCTGTCATTGACCAATGGTGTCCAGATCTATTCTATTGTCTCTGGATCATATCCGTTATATGTATCCTGTTGTCTCCAGTCCTCACAGTGGTGCTTGCCTCGTGGTTCTCTCTTTGGTATTCAAAAGAGAAGTTTGTTGAAGGATCAAGCGACATCTTCGTAATCAGCAATACGGTGAGACCTGTATTTCTTCAGATTTTTTGAAAGTGTACCATTGTTCATTTCTCTGTTATCATTTCTCCTCTATGGCCAAATATTTTTCTTGAAATCCATGCATTTGGGGCATTAGCGTTTGCTGTTCGTGGCCAATGTTTTTCTTGATTCCCGAAATGTGGTCAACTCTTGCAGTCTAAGGAGCAGTTAAGGTAGTTGCTGTTATGTTTATGCAGGGGCTTGATAGATGTTCAGTACATGTACT
>OLMO02000325.1:360072-381321 GCA_900291935.2 Cassiopea xamachana
AATATCAATTTGATTCAACTTTGCCTACTAAAACAAGCCCCACAACAGAAGGCCAACAACCCACTGCTACGACATGTGACCTCTACGATGACTGTCATATTGTGAATGCTAGTGATAATGAACAATATCAATTTGATTCAACGTTGCCTACTACAAGAAGCCCCGCAACTGAAGGGCAACAACCCACTGCTACTGGATGATACCAAATTTTGTGGTGCTTTGTGTGTTTATTGCGTTTTATTCAAGACATGTGAGAGTGGAGGTGGAAGAGGCGCTCAATATGGAGGAGGAGCAGGCCAGTCAATGGGCAAACTTGTTAACAAGCCCCTTGTAGATTTTTCAGACTTGACAGGGAAGAATGGAGCCCTCACTAGTCACCAAGAAACATCTTTTCATAAGACATGTGTCATTAAGTACACGGAATTCTTGAGCCGTGCAACACCTGGATGTGAGAAGGACGTTCGATCAATAATTAACATTGAAAGGCAGAAAGAGATTGAAAGAAATAGGTCTGCGCTTGTTCCCATCATTGATACCCTCTTTGCATGTGCCAGGCGAAATATTGCACTTGGAGGACATCATGATGATGGATCTGCAGATTCAACTGGAGAAGAACCCCAGGACAATGATGGAAACTTTAGGGCATTGCTGCGATTAAGAATATGGGGAGGGATACAAACTTGAAAGACCACCTGATATCTTGCAAACGCAATTCTTCTTTAGTAAGCAAAACGATACAAAACAAGCTAATTGCATTGTGCAGGAAATATTATCAAAGAAGACATTGTAAGAGATGTAAGAAATGCAAAATTCTGGACAATAATGGCTGACAAAACCCAAGATTGTGCCAAACAAGAACAGATGATCATTGCAATTTGTTACGTTGACACCAAAAATGTGCCAAACATTATCACAGAAGAACTGGTCGTAATTTTAGATCTGATTGCTGACATTAAGAGCAGTGACCAATCAGAAGAAACAGAGCACAATGAAATTAAGCTATGTGGCAAGGCCATAGGGGACACTCTACTCCGTCATATAAAAGACCTTGGGTTGGATCTGCAGTACCTTGTTGGCCAAGGATATGATGGTGCTGCGTCGATGTCCAGTGAATGAGTTGGTGTTTGCTCTGTTATCAAATTTGCTGCACCACTCGCTGACTACTTCCACTGCTGCATGCATGCCCTAAATCTAAGCTGTTCGAGAGCCACAAAGATACAAACTATCAGACACTGCATGGATGACATCAAAGATATCAACAATTTCGTCAAGCAATGTGAAAAGAAACAGCTATTTGCAGGCAGTCATAGCACGAGAATCAAGTGAAGAGTTTCATTGATGGCAACTGGTGACCCTCTGCGAAACACGATTTGTCGAAAGACATGAATCAGTTTTGGTTGCATGACAGTTTTTGGTTGCTTGAACGAAATGCTCGCTTGGGACTCATTAGATACAAGAAAAGATGCCAGGAGGTTGTTAAAAAGTGTACAAGACCCTCAGTTCCTTGTCGCACTAGTATTGTCCGAGAAAGTTTCTGCTGTACTGCACCCAGTGTCTCGTTCTTTGCAAAAAATTGGTAGCGATCTTGTGAACACAATGTCGACGATTTCTGCCACACAGTCAAAGCTTCATACATGGCGTAAAGATGAGGAAAGTGAGTTTGCTTCGATGTTTGAAGAAGCAGTGCTTCTTGCCGAAAAAATTGGAGTGACCAGAGAAGACATGCACGCAATTCCTCGAGCAGTCAGTCAGTCAAGGTTCAGATCCAATGCTGGTGGAACCAATCAAACTGCCATTGATTATTATCATATCAATATGTTTTTCCTCCTCTTGATGAAGTTGTTGGAGATATGAAAGCAAGATTTGGTCCACATCAGCAGAAGATCGCGACACTTACAAGAATCCTGCCTTGTTTCGTCAAAGAATCAACTTGGCAAGATAGTTTGCCTGCAGCACAAACATACGGAGTCTTTTTAGACCCCTTGAGCATTGTTGAAGGAGAATATGACATTTGGAAGCAGCAACGGCTGTCACGTGGAACAAGTACAGTAGCAAATACCGCTATTGGCACCGTAGGTGACTGCCAAGGTGACGTCTTTCCAAACGTGCATAAGTTACTCAACACTCTCACTGCATTACCGGTGACAACAGCAGAGCCCGAGTGACTATTTTCGAAGCTGAATAGTACCCTGACAGCAATTCGGTCAACCATGTCCAAGGAGAGACTACAATCTCTACTTCTTCTGCAAGTTCACTGTGGGAGAACAGCAACGAGTGAGAAACTCATCAACTCATTCGCAGCATTGAAGTCAAGACCACTCTCTTTAAAGCTCTAAGTAGTTACAAGATAGACAAAATGACATTGCTAGAATATTGCAATTTTCAACATTTAAAGTGTGGTATTGACAGCATACTGAAATGATGTAAAGTGGGCATATCTTAGAAATCGTAGAAGTAACTCTACATCTACCTGTTTTAAGAAGGGGGGGGAGGTTTCTTCATCATATGGGCTTCTACACGTAAATAGTATATAAGATGCGAGAACCCTTTTAGGCAATGCAAACACCTAAAAACCACCTCTCATCAGGGGTGCACATCCAACTCTTCGGGTGAGGGGGTGTGTACTTTAGCTGGACCGACTTCCATTATAATTTTCAATTGGGACTGATTGGATCCAGTAAATTAAAGTAGCAACTGAGGTTTTTTTTATATTACTGTTGTCGATTTTGGACCAACTGAGAAAATAGTGGGGGGTGTGACACCCCCTCACACCCCCCTACTGTGTGTCCCTGTCTCTCATACTAAAACGAGCTTGCATGTAGCTTTTTGTTTCAAGGGCAAAATCTCCGATAACATTCAAGGTAAATTTCGAATATAAAATTCCCTCAGCCAAATTGATTCACTCTGATTGCCTGATGAAATACATGTTTTTCAGGCTCTGAGGTGTTTATATTCGCAGATAGTGTTACCTTACATGTAATGTAATGTGAGTTAGAATTTGGTTTGTTAGTTTGATATGCAACTAGTTTCTTGTTATGCAAAAACTTTTATCTTATTCATTTACATGTTTAAGTTATGTATTGGTTGTCTTTTTAAGTCAAATTCTCTCGGTGTGAAATCATACCATTTGGGGGGGCCATGGCCCCCCAGCCCTCCATAGTTACGCCCTTATGGAGGAGATGGATGGACTGCATCCTGGACGATCTTGCTGCCAAGAGTGTGAGGAGCGACATTGCAGACCGAAGGAGGTGGAGGGACATGACCAATATATGAGATGGCCCGACGTTTGTTGCTTGAAGCAAAATTACCAAAAGATTTGTGGACATATGCCGTTCTATCAGCAACTTACATTAGACACAGATGTTATAACTGCAGTTTAGAAATGACACCATTTGAAGCTTTTACAGGGACAAAGCCAAATGTGAAGAACATGAATATTTTTGGAAGTACCTGTTATGCATATGTACAGGACAAACAAAAGCTAGACTCAAGAGCAAAGAAAGGAACTTGTATAGGCTATGACAAATATAGTCCTGCCTACTTCATGTATTTTAAAGAAAGTAGAGACATAAAAAGAGTCAGATGTGTGAAATTTGCCTACAGATTTGATAATGAAAAAGATGATGATTGTGATGATGAAATGTGTTGCAATATGAGAAAACAGACTGCACCAACTGATGCTTTAGTAGAGGAGCACAGACTTGAGGAAGGTGAATCAAATGCAGCACACAGAAATGAGACTGTAAGATATCCTCTAAGAGAGAGAAGACAACCCAAATACCTCACAGATTATGTAATTGGGGATGATGTGAATGAAACAAGAAGCCTTAATAGTGACATGAACAACAAAGATTTAGATAGCCCCAAGACTTATGAGGAAGCAGTAAGCTCCCCGAATGCTAGATATTGGAAAGAAGCAATGGATGATGAATTCAACTCACTACAAGAAAATTCTACGTTCACCCTAACCCAACTGCCAAAAGGAAAGAATATCATTGGAGGTTGATGGGTATACACAGTTAAACAAAGTGGAAGTAATGAAACAGTCTATAAGGCAAGGTATGTTGCAAAAGGTTACAGCCAAACAAAGGACATTGATTATTATGACACATGCACCAACCACAAAAATGACGTCAGTAAGAGCATTGATGCAATTAGCAGCACAGAAGGATTATATTGTACATCAGATGGATGTCAAAACGGCATACGTAAATGCACCAATCGATTGTGACATTTAAATGGAGCAAGCTAAAGGCTATGAGGTTCTTTGTACCAACAATGAACCCCTTGTATACAAGTTAAACAAATCGCTCTATGGACTGAAACAGAGCAGAAGGAATTGGAATAACTTATTGAGTAAAGAACTTGTTGACAGCGGATTTAAGCAAAGTCTAACAGACCCTTGTATTTTTGTCAAGCATGATTCTAAGGATATCATTATCCTATTAATATGGGTTGATGATATAATATTAGTATCCAGCAATGCGTCTTTGTTGGATAAAGAGAAAGCCGCATTGTCACAGAATTGTAAGATGAAAGATTTGGGACAAATTTCTCGATTTCTTGGAATCGACTTCATAGTAAGGCCTGGAAAGATTGACATGACTCAGAGATCTTATCTAGAAAAAGTCCTGCAAAGATTTGGCATGTCTGATTGTAAAGCAAAAAGATCACCAAGTGAAGCGAAGCTAAACTTCTCTGCAAACTCACCACCATTCGATGCAAGAGAATACCGTGAGGCAATTGGAGGCCTAATTTATGCAATGACCGGAACTAGGCCAGATATATCATGGATCATCTCCAAGCTAGCACAATATGCGCAAAACCCCACTGAAGATCACTGGACTGCAGTAAAACATGTGCTATGATATATAAAGGGCACTCTAAATTATGCACTATACAGAAGATGAACTAGATTTGATGGGATATTGCGATGCTCATTGGGCAGGATCAACAGAAGATAGGAAAAGCACTTCTGGCTATTGTTTCTTTTTGAATAAAACAGTGCCTGCATATCTTGGAAATGCAGAAAGCAATCAACAGTTGCTTTATCCAGCTGCAAAGCTGAATATGTTGCTATTTCATCCGCCCTACAAAAGGCAAAGTTTTTGATGTAATTGATGAATGAAATGGTTGACAAAAAGGCCATACAAAGTGTCAAATTATATGCTGACAACCAAGGAGCGATTGCTTTAGCTAAAGACCCTATTAGAAAGGAAAGATCCAAGCATATTGATATCAAGTATCACTTTATCAATTCGAAAATCGAAATGGGAAAAATAATATTGACTTATATTCCTACAGAGGACAACGTCGCAGATATTTTCACAAAATCGACAAGTAAAATCAAGTTGCATATGTCATTGATATTGATTGGACAATGATTACTTGATAATATGAACAATGAACAATTTTTACTTCATAAAAATGGACAGAAATACATGTTTAAGTGGGAGTGTTAAAATGTAAACAGGCATTTCTGCCTTTTTCTCATTATATTATTCGTTTTTTGTTATAACGAGGTTTCGCGCCTGTTTGTTCTGTTAAGAATCCCACGTTGCAAAATGGACGCTCTTCTCTGAATGCATAGCCTTCATGGATGTAAACAAATGGCAACCGGTAGTTCAACAGCCATGTTACACAAAATTGCTAGTACATCTACTATTGTTGGCAGACTAACACTGGAATAACTCAAAATTCAAAACTTGGTACATATTTCATTAACATACTTGTGTTATTAGCTAAAAGTATTCTTTTACTTTACCAATTGTATACAGAATGTCTATCTTGTGTGTTGTTCATATGCTGATAATTAAATGTTGTTGTAAAGTCAAAACTCAATATCCAAGAGTACTTTTTCAATTGCATTTCTGACCATTGCTTTTTTCATCCTGTCCAAACTCATTCAATAGTAGTGGTTTGACTTTCTAGCAGCCAATTTGACTTTCTAGCAGCATCTGCAACTATTGCAGACTGTCTGCAATCAGTATAGTTTGCTGCTTTTTATTTAGATCTTGTAGTCTGCAATGGTTGCACAGGAGTATCTGCGACAGTTGCCTACAAATTACAACAAATGAAAACCAGCCTTTAAGGAAAATGTACACAGTTGTTGTATGACAACTGACTTATGCAAATAAGGAAAAGTATTAAGCTACTGTAGAAATCCTCTAGATTCAGAGATATTATGCAGAATACTTCATACAAGAAAAAGCCTAACCCATCATAGTAACAAATAGCAGTTCCCCCTTGTAAAAAGGGAGAAAGATGCTATGCTGACATTCAAAATGACAGACAATGGATCTAACAAGAAAGTCAATGGCAAAAAAGTTTGGAAATAAATTAGAACATGGTCATTATTGAGAGATAGCCTTCTAGAATATAAATAGCAACCATTCCTTGATTTCTTATGGTTTTGATAGGGATCACACCATTTCTTTTGATGCAAATAAAACATCAAAAGAATTCTGGCTGCATGCTTTTCACAGATTTTTGGATCTAGTTAAATTGAAATGCATAATCTTAACGTAAGCAGTTCTTGTTCTCCAACATCAAATGCAGAAACAGGATTAAACTCTGTAGCTGAATAAATGGTAGCTCCATTTACTGAGTCAAGTGAATAAAACTGAAATGGAATATATAGATCTTTCTAGAAAATCCTAAAAAAAGTATCTGGGCAACATTCTTTTGACATACTTAAAAGCTTTTTTCATCCAACACTCATCAGACTATGACAAACTTGGATAGCGACCTAAAGGTTAACTGAAATATATATCCAGATGCAGTTAATGTGTTAGGATGTGTCTAATTGGCCCCTAAGTGTGACCAAGTAGGACCTATTAACATTGTTAACTTGAAGAGTCCCAATGCGACAACAAACTCTTTTTGTCTACACAAGACTGGGTTTTGAGTCTTGATGTAAACAGATTCCAAAACACGTAAATGACAAGACGATCTTGCTTGCCCAATGATCTGACATTGTCGTCTGTATAAGGATTGGCATATTCTGGATCTGCAATAAGCTTTTGTCCTATGGCCAACTCATAATTGTAGAATAGTTCTTTTTACATATACAAGGTGGCTGTTCTCTTACTGTATTACTTTTCTTCCTGATGTTCATGGAGATATGCTGTTTTATGCTGTCTGCTAGTCTCTGCGTAGTGCATCCTACATACCAAGCTTCACATCAGCACGAAAATACATAAACAATACAACTTTTTTGAGTGGTAGGAACGCAATATTTTTTAGCAGATAGTAGCATAACTCTAGTGTTGTAAACCACACGGGGTTTCACAGCATAGAAACAAGATGTAATGGCTTTACTGATTTGATTTTTGATCTTGATGAAACATTGCCAATCCGAGGCAAGTCTAGGTATACTGGGCACTTCTCTGGACCACTTGGTTTTTCTTCTGCAAAGGTGGCAAAGCATCAAAAGAATGTTGCCATTTTTTCATGCAGTGGTAAAGTTCTGTAGTATCAACAGACTATTTACATGATGTTATGTAAGGAAAATCTTACCCTCTCTTCTTCTATTATCAATAACATCTTTATGATATTCAAAAACTCTCTCTAGATTGCCCTCAACTGATGATATCTAGTTTCTCTTTGCAGCACAAATGGACTTGATAATCCTTCCCTTGATGTGAGGCTTTCTGCCTAACATATGTATGAACAGTAATGATTAATCTAGATAGCATTACATGTTAACTAAACCCAGTGCATACCAGTATGTAAACCATTATGTTCTTTTTCTTCCCTATCTAGTTGTTTATCATATACACCTCAAGAAATGAATTACTACATTTCTTGGTAAAATGTCCCCCTATGTTGATCTTAAGATTGTTTTTCGGGCTAATAAACCTATTGGTAGCCTTTTCCCCTTGAAAGATTGTGTCCCTAGTCACGTGTGCTCCCCTGTTTTTTTACAAGTTTAAATGTAGCAGCTGCCAGGCTACTTACTATGGCAAAATATCATGTCATTTCATTGTCCACTGTAGAGAGTATCTAGGGATTAATAAAAAAGGTAACAGTGTTAAAGGCACCTCGGCAGCCAGTGGAGATCATATAACAGACACTGGTCACAGTGCCTCTTTAGACAACTTTTTCATTATTAATATAACTAACAAACAACTTGATTTGCTTATACATGAAAGTCTTCTTATTCTTAGAAATCACCCCATGCTTAATTTTCAGAGTTCCTCAATTCCCCTTTGTTTATTTTAGTTCCCCAAGGCCTTTAGTCACGTATTATTTACTTATATTATATCCTGTTTGCCATAGCTCCCATGTTTTGATAGTTTATATAGGTATTATATGTGTTGGCTGGTGGTGGTTTTTCCCTAATAGGTTTATTTCCCTTTATGGTCTCCCCGTGCACTTACTTTCTTGATTTCCCATTTGTTTTTTGCACTTGTTTTTCCACAGTTATAAAACCTCCCACTGGTACTGTTTTTGTCAAATATGTCAAAATCATTTGTCATTAAAGCATGTATGTCTACAGGCTAAGTCCTAACTTTGTTAATTATTGGAATTTCGATAATAAATAAAGAGGAAAAGATGTGTCTCATTGTGGCTCTTCTGTTTTTTTTGTCAAATAGATGTTTTTCATCATTGCTTTTGGTGGTTGTGGTGGTCATGGTTGTCGTGGTGGTCTTCATTGTAGTGGTTGTTGTTGGGGTTGTGGTCGTCATTGGGGTTGTGGTTATGTTGTGGTTGTGGTCATGGTGGTGGCAGAGTAATGCTAAAAGATGAAGGAGGAGTTAAGTTACTTTTACTTAACACAGAGGCTGGTACAGACGAAAAAATGATATGAAGGCTAGCCTGTGCACACGGGGAATAATGAGGTCGCTTGTAGCGAATGCTAGACAAAAACAATGTGAAAATTGCGAAGAGACATTTGACAACAACAGCATACTGGCAAAACACAAAAAATACTGCACAAAACACCAAACCAGAAACCAAAATCAACCTCCATAAAAGCCTTGTGAACTCCATTTTGCTGTACAATACCGAATTTTCGCAGATCTGTAAAGCTGATGAAGTGAGGCTCAAACGCTTCCAGAAAAGATGCTTGAAAAAGATCACAAAGGCAGACCAGAAAGGTACCCGGGAGAAATTGACAATGTGAAAATAGACAAACTTATGGACTTGACAAAAACAAAACCCATACTGGAGACAATCAACCAGCGACGTAAAAGCTTTTTGGAACATGTTGACAGGCAGAACGAGAGGAGATTGTTCGGCAAGGGATTAAGGTCCGATGACCGATACTAGAAGAAGGTGGTGGCATACCTTATGCTCTCATTGACAGATCTTATGCCCAAATACGCTGTGAGTGATGGATGTTACACTCTGATTGACAGATCTAATAGATCTTATGCTCTGAGAAGCTTTTACACTATGAGATGCTATGATTGACAGATCTTACGCTCCTAGGTATGACTGAGAGATCTTACACTACGATACACTTTGATTGACACATCTTATGCTATTAAGTATGATTGACAGATCTTACACTGTGAAGTGCCTTGATTGACAGATGTTACACTCTGAAAAATAGAGTTACGCTGTGATTGACAGATCGTATGGGGTGTAAAAATAAGCTGGCCTTAAGATCTGTCAAACATGGTGTATCATAGTGTAAGATGTGTCAATCATTTGATTGACCTATGCACCACCAGTATTCTTAGTCTCTATAAATACAGTAGCAAGTGGGTTTCTTATTACCTTGCTGTTTTGCAGGCGTATGATGAACCACCATCTAGAGGAAAAGAACAACACATTGGTGTATAGAGCTTGGTGGTTTCTTTGGTTTGATTTATATCACCTCATATTGTGGATTGTATTAGCGTATGCTATCTATTGTGGTTGGGTAGTATCCTGATTGATATGCAACAACAAGATGATCAAGATGATGATTATGATGCTCAGTGTCATAGAGAACTTTTAAGATGTGTTGATAGTGTTTAATGCTATGCTGAATCTTCTTGTTCTGATTATAAAAATTCAGTTATTCTATATGTTGCTGAGCATACTACTGGTGTTGTAGAGGGTGTGTTTCATAGTCCCTGGCAGGGTCTATGTTCCTGTAGTTTTCTTGCCTTTGTGGCAAGGGTCCTAATTGATGGGTTGACGGTGTTTGTTACTCATCCTATGCTGAGTATTTGAGTCAAGTAGGTCACAGTTCATATTATGGGAGGATTGAGATTCTGCAATTAAGGTCTGATTGGTATAATTGGAGCAGCCATCCTGTTTGTAATGACTTTCCTGATTGTGCTCCAAACGGTGGTACATGTTGTTGCAATCTGAAGATAAATCAATTGACAGTATCAGATATTATAAATGATTTATTTGTGTTGAGGCATCCTTTTCTCAGATGTCAACAACATGTAGTGCATGGTGGTGACAATTATTTTTAGGGATTTTGACACTTGGCGTATAATTGAACACTTTAGCGATAGACCTGCGGCATAACACTGTCGAGATATTACTGTCAACTTCTTTTCCCTTATTTCAAAGCCTGTTCTACGAGCATGAGCAATTGGATGCTTAGCTGCAGGGAACATTTGTTATCATCATCATCTGAGGAAGAAGAAAAAGGACAGTAGCAGCAACAGCAGCGGCAGTTCGTTCTGAGATGGCACCTCCTCTGTTTAGATGCACAATGTGTAACAATGAGTTATTGGCTCCAATGGCTGGATATGAATCGACATTGCAGAGATGCCAGGAATTGCAGCATGTAAAGCATGCAATGTGCAGCATATTCTAAAGTGCAATGAGACAAGAAGAACACACATTATTGTACCATCAACACACATGTGATTTGTCTCCAAGACGATTTACCATAGTGGCCAACTTAGGGAGACAGAAGAACAAGATGCACAGACAATATCAGTGTCCATTTTGTCCCATATCAATGATGGATGTTTTTTACAATGGGCCTGCAATGCTGCACAAACACATGTGACAGAGAGTCACCATGGCAAAACGGTTTTTCATTTTAATGATTGCTATAGTGTGTATGCTTCAGAGGCAAACTGCAGATGACATGTGGCTATTGTGCACAAAAAGCAATTGTGATGAAGTGGATGGTTGCCATTAACAACCTCATTTTGCCACCTCTGCACAGCCACGACAGCATGTGGTGATCACTCACAATCAATATGTTTGTCATTTCTGTGGGCCCATTGTTCACACCTGGTGAGGGACTGTATAGATACGAAACAGAACACTGTCAACGCCAATCTTGTGACAGGGAGTTTAAAACATTGAGTCAATGTCAAGCCCAAATGAGCAGTCATGTGTCAGGCATTGGTGTCTGTTCTCCACGCAAAATGCCATCACAGCTGCAACACACAATGCTTTAGTTTACACTTTTGTATCATCACAAACCATGGGAACAAGACATCAAGACTGTTATTGGTGCAGGGCATTTGCACAAGAGAATAAAGACGCATTACCAACAACGTTGTGGACATGCTGATGCTGCTCCTGGTGTGTGACTTCAGCATGCACAAGAAAAAAATTTACGTTTGAGAGCCTCTCAAAATGTTGTCAGTCCATAACAAGAAATTTGGGCTTAAAATCGTCATTTTTAGTATTGTGCAATGCCAGTAAGAAGTTGGCAAATGATTGTTTCATTCAATGTAGCCTCTTGTCCAATTTTGCAAAATAGCAATAAATGTTTACAAAATGTCTGTGGCAACCATAGATTTTAAATTGTTAGACTTAGCATACACATTGCAGTTTGCAAATAGAGAAAAGAAGGAAGAAAAGATGGATGGACATTTCACGTTCTATGACGTAGAAGCCGTTTCTGATCCTGTGGTCCTTGACAGGGTTTTGAAAAGAAAAGTACAGCATGTCGGATATGGTAGAGAACATGACGAATGGCTACCAACATCAGACATTAGATCCAAGATGGAAGGAGATTTAGCAAGCTTCTCTCCTCTTGTTTTATCAGATCCGGTTAGGTTAACATTGAGGATTAAAGAGAATTTGAGCCTCAGAAGAAAGACATCTACTAAAGTAGACATAGCGGAGCCAACCTCCCATGAAACATGGTGTGTATTATCTGCTTGTTTGACTCTACTTCGACTGTTTAGGAAACGCCCAACACATTACAGTTGCAGTCATGAAAAGCTCTCAAATCTAGTCAAAGATCCTACATGGTCACGTAGAGTCATAAATCAAGCTAGGGATGGTGCACGTGTTACTATGAGCACCCTACCAATTGTTGGCTAAGGTAAAAAGCCGATTACAAGATGTTTAGACGAGAATGGCATGCTTGGTTTATCTCCGATCTCAAGAGGGCTTTATCTCAAAATCTCCTTTGCCATAGATGATGCTAATTACTTTGAATAAGTGCTTAGATTTAATAGTTAATTATTCATAGAATACTGGGAAAAATAGAGCTCTTAATATGACACCCCATTTCATAGCAAAATGTCTGCAATTAAAACTATACTACTCAGTGCTTGTGAATCTATTGATTGCATGATTATCGAAAAATAAAGAATGTGTTCTTCACACTGCAGCTCATACTGATGATCATTTGGAAGACCCACGGAACATTTGTTGCATTAGCCATTGTGGTGATATTGGTTCCCATTGTTTTGTTCAGTTGGGCAGACCTGAATTGATTACCAGGGTGCTCAGCTAGAGATGGCCAGCCCTTGTTATTTTTGTTATTTTTGTTGCAAATTGAATAGATATACCAACAGAAGTGACATGATAGCCTGTGCTGTAAATATAGTACAACTACCTTGGCTGTAGATGCTTATTTACTCATCCACCCTGTGCTTCTTGCACAACACTTTATAAAAGCTATTAGGTGTAACTGCCCCAAAAGGTACTGAATAAAAGCTAGGCCACTGAGCCCTTCTTAGCTCTACAACACTGGCCACTGGTTTGTTCATTCATTATTACATTAGTTTCCACTGTTTACTATGCTTTGAATATTGATAAAGTAACTATAATGATCAAGTCTGTTACATGGCCACACATCTTACTTGACTGCCCTTTCATATGACAAGTCTTAGATGTCCATTGAGCCTTTCGATATCTACTTGCACCACAAAAGTGCAACTAACGTCACCTGCTTTGCTTCTCTATTATCTGCTTCATGGCTTAGGCTTGTGGGTCTGTAGTTCCATTTTGTGACATGGTCATTCACTTTTTCCAAGCCTTGCTGTGTAAATTTACAGTGCCCCATTAATCTCTACAGGTACAGGAACATGATTTGCCAGAATGTGCATGTATGGAGTTGCATATTTGGTAGGATATAGACTAGGATAGTTGTTTAGCTATGTTTTTGTCAATGAAGAGAAATCTAAGAGTTTCTGATAATGATGTCCTTGTAAAGTATCTAATGTAGAAATTAGTTGTATAAATCCATCCCATATAACTTCTATGTAATCTACATTTGTTTTAGACTCTTGTTCTTTTCAGGGCCAGTAAAGTCTCTATGTTTTATGAGCTTTGTTTCTTCATCAACAAAAAATCTCCAACTTATTCCCATTTCCTTGACATATTGTTCAATGCTACAATGTGTTTATGCTTTTTGATGTCTATTTTTGTATATTTAGCCACTTTGGCAACATTGTCCTCGTGCATTACGTCTTTAATTAGTTGGCTAATCAACTGATCACAAATACGGAGTAACAGATGCAATGTATCAGGTACAACTATTGTTAAAGGAATTGATTTGAAAAGTAGAGGGTTAGAGCAATTGTAGTTTTCACTCTTTGATCTTTTTTGCGGCATTCTTCAATTTCCTTTGCTGTTCTTGCCCCTCCCTTGTTAGTATCAACCATAGACCAAAGTTTTGTTGTGTCATACCTTTGATCAGATGGGCATTTGCACCATATACATGGGCATTTAGATGTACAAGAATCAATGCCACAAATAATATTTAGAAATTTCAAATCCCCACCCATGTAGTAGACTATTTGATATACTTTTCCTTGCAATGAATGTGATGCAAATTCTGTTGTTTCCTGTATTATGTCTTTCAATGCATGCTGTAGACAAAAATAATTTTCAGACCCCTTGAAAATTGCCAAAAGTACACTTCCATCTGCAGATTTTGTACATGGAAAATCAGGCAGTTTGAAAGTAAAGTTTATTACATGCAATTTGCCTCCTATCCATGTTCCATCACCAGAATGCTTCACCCTGATGGTAGTTAGGAACAATTCACTTGTCATAAGTTTAAAATAGTAAGTAAGAATGAATGTTACTACCCGACTAATAGCTTGTTGGTATCCTTGAACTCCCCTTTCTATTGCCTTTATATAAAAAAGCTGGTTAACTCCATAGCCTTTGACTTTATGACATGAGAGCAGGTTAAAGCTTGATTAATCATGGCAATCTCATGGTAAGCTTCATTACTTGCATTGAATTTGGCTTTTGCATAAAGGTACATATTGATGGTAGTTTAACTGATTTGCTTCTTTCTAGATATTAACTTTGATTTAGTTTCTGTGTCAAATAAACTGATATCTTCAGAATCTCCATTTCTGTTCCTAACTGTTAATTTGACTGGGGTGTAGTCCTGTGTGTTCAAGAAAGCCACAGCATCGTTACAGTTGTCCTCTCTCTGTTTTGCAAGGCGTCAAATGTGAGATTTTGAGTATTTTTTTGTTTTTTTAGAACCTGGCAAATAAGTGCAACTCTTAGCTACTAGGTTTCTTTACATGATTTGTATTCGTTTGTCCATTGTTGCTATCATTCTTTACCTTTTAAAGCTCATTTTTTGTCTTTATCTGTTTTGCTTTTGCCAGCCCAAGCTCTTCTGCAATTTTTCTCTTTCTAGATTAATATTTTAGTTCCAGGTTGTAGCCATCTTTTGTGAATTTATCAAGTTGCTTTTTGATAGCCCTAGATCCTGAACAATTGCGAATAGCAGCCTATACAGCTTAAGTTGGAGCTGAGCAACACTATTATATGTCAGATCAGTAAATTAGCCCTTAGCTCAAATTTGCCTTTGATGAATTCAAAAATACGTTCAAGATGTAAGGATCCAAATACCTTTTAACTCTTGGGTTTTTCAGCAGTGAGTACAGTAGAATGCTTGATAGCAAAATACAAAAGTTCAGTACTTAGTGGCTTTAAATAGAAAAAAATCACTATGAAAATTGGATGTATTATTTTCTGTGTTTTTAGAAGTAGTTTAAGCAATCAGTGATCAAATGCAGCACATTCTAGTAAAGAATTGGAATATTTAATGCTGTTCTAGCCAGGTGTCTTGTGGAGGGGACACAGCCCTCCACATCCATATTATTGACACTGGCGATATCTAGGCCTGGGACATCAGAGAGCTGGTCAAGATCTCTGTGAAGTATATTGCATAGGGGGCAATGCAGGAGAACATACTTGTTATTTTCATTATCTTTACTACAAGGACGAACTGGGCCGAGGCAGTTAAAAGCATGTGTAAAGCGATGTTCATTTAGAGCACTGAACAGCACACAACGTGTTGTCACCAGTCTGACACCCGAAATGTCCCAAATTTTGTAGGTTGAGGTTCCCAGTGGTCTAATAATGTTAAGCAGTTTATTTTAATTGAGGCAGAGATTTATTGTTTCTCGTCTCATCATCAAGTAGAGTCCATTCGAATAATGCATTATGGAAGTACGTGCTAGCGAAATGGGCCGTTCTGGTGACTGGTTGTTCAAAACTCATGGGGTTTCTCAGGCTCTACCGTAATTGTCGCTCTTGGGGTAGCTCACTATACAAATATTCAGATGATTTTTATTTAAAAAGGGAGAAGAAATGACAATCTACAATACCACCGTCTGTGGTACAATGATTCCCAACCTAGCTGAGTAAACAGTCTCTGCATGTTTGCACCTCTCCATGTTCCAGTTACTGCTAGCGCAGCAAGATTTTGCGTTTCTTCTAGCCTTTGTGTGCAGGTAAGGCGCATTTGAGGGTCAAAATTGTGGTAGATTATATCACTGTAGTCGAGATGAGGTCTTACATGTAACGTATATATCACTTCAAGAACCTATCTAGAAACATACTTAGAAAGATATCGTAACATGCCAATGCCTCTCCTTGCTGTAACAATAACTTCTCTAATATGACTTCGGAAATGTAATTTGGAATCAAGTATCATACCAAGATGCTTGTGTTCAATTTTTGCAATTATATCACTGCTACCAAGCTTAGGAGTTGGGTGGGTTGGCTTATTCCGCTTACAAGAAAACAGAACTTCTTCTGATTTATCTGCATTACATTTCATTTCCCATTGCCACGCCCAGGTACAAATTTTTTCGAGATCGCTGTTTAATGCTTGTGTAGTTTCATTTTCAGTTTGAATGACCGAGAAGAGAGAGGTATCATCGGCAAACAGCTTAATCCCACTAGCTATATTTCCAGTTAGGTCATTAATATAGATGAGAAAGAATAAGGGGCCAAGAACCAAGCCTTGCGCGACACCTGCAGATACTGATGCCCATTCTGAGCTCCTCCCATTTAACACCACGCACTGTTTACGATATTTTAAATAGTTCTTCACAAAGGTTAGAAAATTCCCAGATATACCTTTACACTCATGTTTATATATCAATCCTTCATGCCAGACCCTATCAAAAGCCTTTGAAAGTTCTAAAAATACTGCCCTAGTTTCCTTACTTGGTTTCCCTTCGAAAGCACGATAGATGTTGTGAGGTATTGACAACAGTTGATTAATAGCAGAGTCATTAGGCCGAAATCCTGATTGGTTAGGTGTAATGAAACCATGATTATAGCAATGTTCATACATTGAGTCGAAAATCAATTTTTCAACTATTTTGCCAAATATTGGCAGAAGCGAGATATGGCGATAGTTTTCTTTATTTTGTCTGCTGTTCTTTCTGTGCACAGGTATAACATTAGCTTTTTTCCAAATGGAAGGGTAGACTCCTGTTTCCAAGCACTTTTCAAAAATCAAGCACAATGGCTCAACAACTGAGGTGTTGCACATTTGTACCATTGAAATCGATATGTCATCACAACCGTGCACTTTTTTTGAGTCGAGAGTGCGGATAATTCAGTGAACTTTTTCCCTCTCTATCAAAAGATTCTGTAATTGTGGAGCACTTCTCGGCAGAAAGCTGGGAAGTGTACTTTCAGCTGTAATTGCACAGCACTGTGTGACAAAATAATCATTGAAAAGGTTTGCCTTGGTATGACTGTTTGTCACAAAAAGTCCATTTTCAAGAAGTGGCGGACTGTTTGAAACTTTCTTCTTTTGAATCACCCTATTAACCGCAGACCACTATTTTATACATCCTATACAAGGGTCAGACAATTTTTTCCCCAACTTTAGGTAGTAGCTATTTTTCGCATCCAAAATTCTCTTGGACTTTTCAGCCTGAATTTTCTTCACAGTCTTCCAGTCCCCCGTCTAGTATATATTCTGAAAGCCCTGTGTTTGCGCCTGATGGCAGATCTTAGCTCTGAAGTGATCCAAGGTGCATCCTTATCATTAATTTTTATAGTTTTGTTTGGTATATAGAGTCCACATTCTTAATAACTGAGAGTCCAAATTCTTAATAAATTCTCTGTAAAACTTACAGCCATTTCTCCTGGATCTAGGCCACATAACAAACCTTGCCAATCAATATCATTTGCGCATGTCCTTATTAAAGACGCGTTAGTTTTAGAATAATCCCATATAGTTCTCTTGGAGGGAGGGAGGAGAGGGGACTGAAACATTGATTGTTCCAAAGACAATTTGATGTTTGCAATGTGGATGCAATAAAGGGTGGACACCATAGTCAACGAACATGTTTGCTTGATCGGTTATGACCAAGTCAATCCAAGACATGCCTTGTGTTCTAACGTTAGTTGGCTCATCAATCAATTGGAATACGTTATTTGTCTCCATTAGCTCATCTAGCCCAGTACCTTGAGGAGTATCTTCATCATCAGACCACCACTGGGATGACCTACAGTTAAAATCTCCGGTTAATATAATACTAAGGGGTTTTCATTCCTGAGAACATTAAAAAAACTGCTGTAATTTGTCGATGAATGTTTCACATTGTTCACTATCTTGGCTTGGGCTACGATAAAGAGTGGCAAGACTTATTTTTTTTGGCTCAACGATCTCTCAGAGACTATCATTTCTTGCAATAGTTCCAGATCTGTCTGATGTTTCATTGGCAATTTATACCGGTAGTACAGACAAACTCCCCCCAATTTTTATGTTGCTAGGATGATCACTTCGATAGGTGTCTTTGCTAAACCCGTCAATAAAAATATTGTAATTCTTAATGGTGCTATCAAGCATTGACTCAGAAACTGCTATAATATCGCATGTATAAATGGCATCATATTCCTGTATCAACTGTTTTTTAAGACCACCTCTTGCACATAGGCTATTGAGGTTCCAATGAAAAAACGTTAAATCTTTTGGGGTACCAGGCCTTGGATTTGTGTGAATGTCCCCAGATAATATCAATACGAGATTGAAGGGACAGTTTTTACCAAAGTCAAAACATTCAAGGCTACTTGTAACCAGAGAGGCAAACGTTATATCTTGCAATTTTTTCAAGACTTTCTTGCGACAGTGCTTGCTAGTTAAAAAGTTATTTGTTCTCGTTATTGTGATATCAATTGATAGAAAGATTATAAGGTGTAGTTGTTTCAAGACAAATGCGTTTGCATGCGCTAGGACAAAAGAGAAATTAGAGGATCCAGCATCCGCAGGTGTGCTGCATGACCAAAAGGGTGCAATGAATATTCAGAAGGGCGCTGTTATGACTGAAGTCCATATGAACAGGTACAAACAGGCTAGACATAATGATATAGAGAGGGCAATCTCAACAATTGGAGTAGTGTAAAGGGCATTTTCTACAAAAAGGCTCTTGTAAGTTGCTATTCCTGGACGCCATTCATTAGTCCCTATGGGCATTTAAGAGAATGAAAGATATCTTTGACCATTCTCATGAGAATTCGCGCCTCAAGGAAAAATTGCAAGTTTAGCAGCAGCAGGGCAAGACACACAAAATACAGGGTCAGTCTAAACAAGAACAATGAATAAGTTAGAAAAAACAACGAAACACAAAATAGGATAATAAAGAATTCACTTTTGGAGCAAGTTCATTCTGGTGGAGCAGTAGGGTCAATTTTACAGCAAAGCGTTTAAGACTTACGGGTTCATAAATAGGTAAATAGGCTTGTCATCTCGTTTCTACTGGGGATTATTAGTAATCGAAATACAAGAAGAGAAAGCTGTGATGATCTAACACTATGACACAGAGTTTACAGGCCATAGATTGAGTTCTTGGTTTGGAAGATTTTTGATACTTGTAAACAACAAAAACGGGGGGAAACTAATAGTTCACCAACAAAATTATCAAATCTGTAAAAAAAACTGCACTCTATCTCAAAGCCCCTGTTGCACACTTTTGCAGTGCAACTATTGTGCGACAAGACCTTCAAGACAGACCGCAAAACTTACCAACATGAGAGTAAAATTTCAAAATGGAGAAAAGAAAGAAGAAAGAAAAAGACCTTATGCTTGTCCATTGTCATCCTTGCTATCTATTACGTCTCTTACTTTCTCTGCTAATTTGCTAATTGAGTTGAAGAATAGAACTTTTCCCTCAGTAAGTTTCGCTACTGTGATGCAGTTAATATCTGCAAATACAACTTTGACATACCCCATACTTTCAACCAACCTTGCCGCATCATTTAATAACCTCAATCATTTCTTCGTTAAATCCAATCTTATTCAAACTCCTCCTCCAGCTTTCCTCCGACTCCTATATACTACTGTACGCTCAGAGAATGCCTTGAAATACACAATCACCTGTTGTGATGGCTTCCCATGCTTGTCCATCTTGACTCTGCCAACCCAGTGCGCTCTGTCAATGGCTTCTTTTCCGACTCCACAATCCATGTTTTCCATAATATCAGCAACTTTCTTAATGCAGTCTTCTTTATTTCCGTCTGCCGGTAATGGAATACCATGTAAACATAAGCAAAAACACCTACTGTGCTGTTCGTTCTCCTCAATTCTAGCATCCAGTGCGCCAAGAACAGCAAGCTTACTCTCAAGGACATCCACACATGCTTCTAAGGCATGTATTTTTCGATCTTGGATTTTGAATCTCTCTTCCAGTTTGGATGATAATTGTTCAATGACAGCATCGATGTAATCAGAGTTTGGCAGATTTGCGGCATCTTTCTTTATTGGTGCAAGGGCATCTTCAATCAAATTTTTCAGCTAGTGGGTGCTCGTTAAAATCATTGGACTCGCAAGTGCTGCTTTAGGCCCGTGAGCATCTCTGGTGGTAGTTATGATAATTTAGCAATTAATTGCAAAAAGATTAACCAATATATTTCTGTACATAATATTCTTAAATTGTAGAACCTTTACTTAACAAGTAAGTGACCCATTCTGCTCAAATTTAGTGATAAATTAACATTTTTGCTCGGAGCTTGTGAAGGCGTGACTGCATCCATGAGACCGCATGGAACTTTTTTCTCGTTGATCATTTGGTGGGGAATCCCAACGATAGAGTGCTGATCAATCAGATTCCCAATGTGTGAATAATTTGAAATGTGACAGACAAAGATGCTGTGACCAGAGACATTCAACAGACTGATTTTTTCAATCTGCTTCATGATCAATCAGATGCAGAACAATACAATTTTCTGATTGTTTGAATGACAAATATGGCTGTTCAGGCATTTCCCATTTCAAACTGTGATATTCACGACAATATATTTGGTAATCATTGGTACATTGGGTGTGGTGGTGGTTTTAGTGATGATGAAGGAGAAGATGAATGCAATGAATATTATAACGGTGATGATGATGATGATAATGATGATGATGATAATGATGATGATGATAATTTTTTTTTTTTTTTGAAACTTCTCATGTATATATTCAAACTAAAATTTACAAATACAAATCTCTCTGAATACAGGTAATTTGTATCTGGCTGACAAGGTTACATTTAGTCATTAAATTAAACAAACAAACAAAAAAAAAAAAGAAAACCAAACTACAAAGTGAAAACAGCGTAACTACCTTATAGTTCAGTAAGTAAGAAGATCGGGGTTAGTCCAAGGCTTGTTTCTCATGCAGAATATATAGTAGGTGGATCGAATGATGATGGCAGTTAATTTCCTTAAGGCATAATTTAAGTTCTGTTTGTCAATATTAAGATCATTGCACATGGCAATGAAAGAGTTACAAGATTTCCCAAAAACACCTAGTGAGCTAATGGAGAGATTAATGAAATT
>OLMO02000325.1:381421-408090 GCA_900291935.2 Cassiopea xamachana
AGGATCATCTCTACTGCCCTTTTTATGAACCAAGATTGTGCAGGCCTTTTTCCAATTTTTAGGAATGTGGCCAGATTCCCAAATAATGCGAATTATGTTCGTTAAAAATGATCTTAGGTATGGACACCTCTTGAAGGATATAATGGATATCTTGTCCAGAGGACACGGGGAACCAGATGTCTTCATTCTCCGTATCACATTAGTAACTTTTTCATAAGATGGAGGAGATTGGTCGAAAGGAATTGAAGGGTCAGGCAAAGATGGTATCCAGCTAGGGCATTTGAATGTCTTTTTGGAGTGGCTTCACTAAACGAACGAAGGAAGAATCTTGTGCAATGATCTCGCGAAAAGGATGGCATGATGGAAGATCCTCTCTCAAGTGTATTCTTAACAAAGTTCCAAAAGTTTCGACCTATGTGATAATCATACTTGTCAGTAGCAGGCAGTTTGCTAGAAACACTAGCAGTAGTTTTCAGTTTTGAACGAAGGAGGCCAGATACATATTTAATATCTGGTAAGGCTGAACCCTGATGTTTCAATTTGGCTAGCTCTTTCTTGAGCTGCTTAACAGTAAAGTCGTTGTACTTCTGAAAATTTCCGTTAGTTTGATTAGTGGACTTACACACTTCATAGTTAAATTTAAAGAAATCATAAATAGAGTTGTTCATATAGTTAATAGTTTCATCCAATGACTCTGGTTGTAATTTGATGTGTGAAAATATTGAACGAAAGTAGGTATTCGCTTCAATCCATTGTTCATTCGATTTTGGCAGCTTAATCCCCGGCTTTAATGCAAATGTATTGAGTGACTCAACGGTTATTTCCTCTTGCTGTCGTTCAATATCAACTTCGCGGGGGTCAATATTTGAATTTTCAAATAATAATAATAATAATAATAAAACGAATTTTTTAACAGGATAAAAACTTTAACAATTACAAAATCGCTGTTATCAATGTTTGTCCTGTATAAAGAAATATCCTTAGAAAGAAAAGAAAAAAAACAAGAAAAAAGAAAAAAAAAAGAAAAAAAAAAGAAAAGAGAAAAAAGAAAAACCATGGTATCATATACCATCTTATACGTATATATTGTTCACCATCTCCCTAAAAGCAAATACATTGTCAGATATCCTTGCAGTAAGTGGCAGTTCATTAAAAGTCTTTGCACCCATGTAGAAGAAACCTTTCCTTGCATATTCAGTTCTTATCCGTGGAAGGCATACATTATATCCATTGTTCCTTGTGTTCTTGCAGTGCTCTTGATATGCAAAATATTGGCTTAAAGCATGACAGACATTGTTACGTAGGACATTGTGTACTAACACACAGGCTCTCCTTTTGATGGCATTTAATGGAGATATAACTTCACATGTTTGCCCTTGTGTGATTATTTGCAATGCGCAATTATGCAATGAGTTGAGTTTATTTTCTTGTGTCCTAGTCAATTTCAGATTCCATATGCCACAATAGGTGAGTGCTGGTAATACCATTGAGCGGTAGATGGCTTTAGTTGACTCTATGTCCAGATGATTTCTGATCTTTGCTAGTAGTCGTAGACGACCTGAGGCTTTCTTGTATTTGGCATCGAAATCACTGTTAAGATTCAGTGAAGAGTCTAGCTGCACACCAAGATACTTATATGTTGAAGTGATGCTGATTTGACCATGTTCGTGTGATATGCATAAAGGTTCTGTACATTTCTGTATTCTCTGTGCTGTTCCAAATAATAGAGCTTCGGTTTTTCCTTTTTTTAGGTTGAAAATTAGTTCATTTTCACTGAACCAGGCAGAAAGTGCTGTCATGGCATTCGATAATTTTGCATTTATTTCTTTGATTTCTTTACCAGCTACATAGATAACGGTGTCATCTGCATATTTTATTATGCTGGCACCTTTGGTGGAAGAAACAATATCGTTGAAATATAGAATAAATAAGAGAGGGCCTAGAATTGATCCCTGTGGTGCCCCACTTATCATCTTTTGTGGATTGGAGAGAGAACCATTGAACGATACTTGGGCATTTCTATTGAACAAATAATTTGCAGACCACTCTAGCTCAATTCCATTTAGTCCATAGCTACGGAGCTTTGCTATTAGCCTTGGATGGCTTATCGTATCAAAAGCCTTACTGAGGTCAATGAAAGCAGCACCAACCATATGTCCTTGATCAACATTTTTGCGGATATTATTGAGAAAAAGTGTTGCTGCCAGCTCCGTAGACATTTTTGGTCTGAAGCCAAACTGGAACTCAGACAACAACATGTTTTCATCAAGGAATTTCATGAGCTGCTGATGAACCAATTTTTCGATGGTTTTAGACAGAACTGGCAATATTGATATTGGTCTATAGTTGTCGAGGCTTGAATTTCATCCCGATTTGTGCACCGGTACTATTCTTGCATTTTTCCATTGAGTGGGGAAAACGCCAGTGGAAAACGAGAGATTTATGACATGGGTTAAGGGCAACAATATGACTGATGCAGAGTCCTTTAATAGACCAGGTGGGAGATCATCAAGGCCGGTTGATTTCGAACGTTTGATGCCCTTGAGACACCTCTCAACGTCTGCAGTGGTAACAGGTTGAAAATTGAACCGTTTTTCAGTTTTCTTCTCCATCTTCTTTATATTTTGCCATATGAAATCTCGTAGAGGGAACGCTTTTCATTTCATTTCGCTTATAACATTGTTGAAGTATGAGCAGAAACCGTTTGAGATAGTGCTAGGATTATTTACCTGCTCTTCATTGATTTCGAAATTAGTGTTTACGTTTGAATTTTTCGACTTTGATGGATAGATCGATTTAATAGTTCTCCAGAATTTATTTGGATTTCCTGCATTTGATGATGACGATGATGGTGGTGGTGATGGTGATGACGATGATGGCTGCTTCCCGAGAAACAAACTTACACGTAGTGGGAAGTGTGGAGTGATACCATTCGCAAATTGTTTCAATGAGGTCTTTTAGAGGCTGGAGAGGGTACTACGTTGCCTTCACAAGCCAAAGCTGATCTTAAAAGGAGAGAACACAGTGGCCGCCTGTCAACTCTCCGTAAAAATATCATGGGACTAAGTCCGATTGGACTCAACCGACATATAGCAAAGGAATCAACAGAGACTCAGTAAAATGAAAAAAGAGCAGATATATGAAGGAAAGAGCAAAGAAAGGCAAGAAGAGTCAAGAGAAGGCATATATGCATCCAGCAGCATACCTTCAACAACAACACGACAACTAGAGTGTGGACATGGAATGTGCAGAAAACATCATTTGCAGCGAACAACAGGGGGCGATTGAAAATAATACTGCAATACGCTTGGATGAATAAAGTCGATATATTGCTGCTTACAGATATCACGGCAAGCAATGAAGGTATATTTTGGTTAGGGGGTGAGGAAAGGAGGACAGTGATAATACACAGTAAAAAAACGGCTATTGCTTTGATAGGGATTTGGACAGACTTATGGATTGAAAGCAGAAGTCACATGTGCAGGACAGACAGAACAACGGCAATACTTGTCAAGAACTACCGTCTGATGTCTGTATATCAACCATTATGGCATTATGGCAGGGAAACAATAATGAATTATAGGCATGCGATTGAGGAACAGATAGCATTGAAACGGCATGATGAGTGGTTAATAATAGGGGGAGATCACAACGCATCCATAGGCAAATTAGAGCAAAAGTCAAGCTCGACAAAAGCTAGGGGTAAATATGGATGTGGAGCCAGTAATGAAGCAGGTAGGGATCTAATAGCATGGTGTGAAATGAATGGTATGACTTGGGCCAAGTCCTTTATGAGTCACCCTGACCGAGGTACATGGTTTCATCAAAGATATGGACGATGGTATGAATGAGATGGGTTTCTAATCCAGCAAGAACAGCGACATTGGATTGTAAAGAAAATGCAGACAGTGAAGGAGAACAGCTTCTCCGACCACCGACCAAAGGAGCTAATTACAAGGACAGTGACCAGGCCAAGAATAGTAACAACAGGCAATAAAAAGCTATCAATAAATCATATCGTGTTAAAGGAGCCAGAAAAGTCAAAAGAATACAGGACGGAGAAGGCTATGGAAAAATGGTGAAAGAAGGCAAAGCACATAATTGGTATAATGTAAGTAAATTGATGACAAATGAGGCAGAAAATGTAGCAGGGAGGATGCCAAAGAGAAGGGAATCACCATGGCTTGAAGGGCATGAAGAGGAGGCACAAGGAGAGCACAAACAAATAACAGAACTTAGTAGTAAATTACATTCATTGATAGAGGCATCAAAACAATGCTTAACGGAAGAAGAGAAACAGCAAACCATTCTTTTAATTAAAGAAAGGCAGGAGGAAAGGAAAAGAAGTAGGAAGACATTCAGGAAGACATTGAGACGATGGGAAAGAACATGGTGTAAACAGATAATATGTCAATGTCAAGAGGCAGAACAAGAAAGGGATTTAGGGAGGATGTACCAGTTATTGAAAAAGGTAGAAATGAGACATTCAAAGACGGCGTCAGCAAAGGAATATTTCACCCCACAGGAATACAAATTGCATTTCGAAAAGGTATCAAAAGATAGTAATGAAGAAAGTGAAGCAACAAGACAGAAAGCAATAGAAAGGATTATCGATATGAAGGATAATGAAATAGCAAAGAAAGAAGCAGATAAGCTAAACAGCCCAATAACACAAGGCTAAATACTTAGAGAGTGGTCAAACGTGAATGATGGGGCCCCGGGGCTGGATAACGTATGTAAAGCAAGCTAGTACTACGATGCAAAGAGCGATATTCAATGTTATACTGGAAATGACCAATAAACACCCAAGTGAATGGGAAACATTGGTGAAAACTGGCTTGGTAGTTCCTTTATTCAAAAAGGGGCAAAGGGATGATATTAACAATTATAGGGGAGTGTGCCCTCCTAAGTATGGCAAGTAGGATATTAGCAAGAATTATGGTGTCAAGACTAAGAATATGGGCAGAGGCTTTTTGGAGTGTTAGGTGAGAATCAGGATGTCTTTCGAATCGGAAGATCTACTGCAGATGCAGCGCAAATATGTGTGAGATTACATGAAGAAGCAGGGCTATATGTCAATGAGAGCAATAGTACTGAACCCTGGATACCTGTGGCAACACTGTTGGATATTAAGAAGGCATACCCACAAGTCATCAGACCAATTCTATGGAACATGCTGAGAAAATATGAAATGAAAGAGGAGTGTATTAGAATATTGAGAGGTTTACATGAGGAAACTGAATACAGAGTGAGAGGCAGGGAGGAAAATAGTGATTCATGCCGACCTTTATGGGGCTTCAGGGAAGGTTATGCCACATCTCCCATACCTTTTAACATCTACCATTCAGCAGCAATGAGGCAAGCGGCAGAAGACAGAGCAAAAAGTGCGCATGAGAAGGGATTGTCGGTAGGCATTGAGTTTAGCTGGCGCCCGGGAAATTCTCTTCCACCAAAATCAACATTACGGGCAACAAAAAGCATAGAAAGAGAGACTTTCAAACTTACAGAGGCTTTATTTGCTGATGACACAACATTATATGGTAAAAAAGATGAAATGGTACATGGTAAAGAAATTGTTAAAAGCAGTATGAGAAGTGTTGAAGAACAGTGTCACGATGGCAAGGAAGAACATCTAGCACTAGGTACAAAAGAGGGGGGAGAAATTCGAATGCTTGGTACATGGGTGGGTAGAAGACAAGATTTAAAACAGAGGAAAAAAGGGGAAGGTATGCTCTAATGGCTATGAAGAAAAGAGTACAAAAGTCCACGCTAACTAAGACTACACAAGCAATGATAATTCAGGCTGTGGTTGAATCAACAATGACATTTAATTGTGAGACAAGGGCATGGCAAAAGAAGGAGATAAGAGAGATGCAAAAAATAGCGGACCAAGCAAATGGAGGAGAGGCAAGTGAACATGTGGGGAGTGAGAAGAAGTCTTGGAGTTAGGTCATTGCAAGCTAAGATTGAGGAAAGAGTATTGCGAAGAATCGGTCATGTGCTAAGGATGGAAAACACTCGCCCTACAAAACAAGTAATGCTTGGCTGGTATGTACCACCAGTGACACCAACACCAGAAAGGAAACCAAGACATGGAACACTAGAATACTGGAGGAAGATTTTGAACAAGGCTGGGTTAGATGCAGACAGTTGAGCATCTGGATCGATCAAATTGGAGAGAAATAATACGAAAGAGGACAAGGCATATAGAAGAGTGGGAGGAAGAGCAAGCAAAGTGTCATGGGAATCAACGTTCACAGATGTCAAGATCGCAAAAGAATGATGAACAACAACGGTCATTAGTATGTCAATGGACTGAATGTGGTAAAACTTTTATGTCAATTACAGGAAGAAAAATTCGTGAAAAGGTCCATAGAAAAAACAGACAGCAAGAGACAAAGTGTGAATGGTGCAATACAACAATAATTGGAAAAGCATCACTATGTAGCCACCATAAATTTTGCACAGGTGCTCCTAAAGGAATTTGTCCACATTGTGGAGAGACAAAATCTGTGGCCAATATGGCTCACCATAGAAAATCATTTACGCTCAAAAACGAGAGACAATACACTTTGAAGGAAGAAGAAAAATCTGCACAGCATAAGATTAGAGAGAATGAGAACAAAGTGATAATGACAAAATGTGAACATTGCGATGAACCAAAATCTAAAACAAATATTAGCAGGCATAAGAGAGCCTGCAAGAGGACAAAAGACAACGTCGGGAGGGTTAATCAGATGGCGAAGTCCTGATAGGGAATGACAGCCAACAGACAGACAGACAGACGGACGATGATGGCTAGCCATGGCAGTACAATCTTCTCATTGTGGTAAGCAAAGACCATTTCATGTAAATGGAGACAAATGTATTGCTGACCACTGTGCCTAGAGCAATGGAAGAAAGCATGGGCTATTTTTACTAGCTGCAACACGGTGGGAAGCCATTGCAAGCCTAGCCAGCCCTAGGGGCTTTGTTAAAAAGGTGACATCCTGGGACTCCAGGAGACATGTAGATACTAGAATAAAGTTAAAACTACACAATGACATTGAACTGAACCTAGGACCACGTCTAGTGGAAGAGAGAAAGAGAAAACAAGTGTGTAACAGGAGGAAAAGACAGGAAAAGGTAGCTAAAACAACTAAAGAGTGTGTTGACAAGATGAACAGTAAGATTAAGTTGATGACATGGAATGTACAACAAGCAAGTATCAACTTTCCTAGAGGCTGCAGGTTTGTAGAAATATTAAGATATATTCAGAGGACATCAGTTAAAATTGTATTCTTGTCTGAAATTACAAGTAGGGAGCAGGGTATATCATGGATACAATAAAGGAAAGTGTTTGGAGTGGTCATGTATGGAAGAAAAACAGCAATATTTCTTAGGGATGATGGAGTTGAGGATTGGGAAAAGCAAGGGTGCCAAAAATGGATATCAGATAGGATTGTAGCTGTAAAAGTAGGCAAACACAGATTGGTGACATGTAATCAACCAATCTGGGGAAAGAATAAGGGTGAGACGAGGAAATACAGAGAAGATCTAGAAGAACAACTGATATTGAAAAGTAGTCACGCCTAAATATACAAGTAGACCATAACTGTATGTGGAAACCAGTGCTGAATATTTCACTACAACATACCTTGGGGATAAAAAATCACAGCATGGGTCAACCTATGACCATTTTTTTACTTTGCAGAACAAATTAACAAAACCCGAGGACAAAAGTGAGTGTTTATAATACAGAAAAGGATAAGCCAAATAAAAATATACATTATCTAGCAAACAGTACAAACTTGCATAGGTCCTTGCCATATACAAAGAAATTAGGGTTTATGTAGAGGAGGTGCTCACCTTCCACAGGTCAAGAGATGGTCATATCCTTCAACCAACAAACACTTTCACACATGATGCATGATACTGGCCCTAAAAAGCAACGGGTGAGAAACTGTAATAGTCTATGATACCTATTGGCAGATAACTCAAAAATAACACTTCTGTGAATTCATGAAGAACAGGTGCTGCTCCAAACGGGATAGAGACATGCACAATCATCTTCGCCATTTCAACTCGCTCACTCTTTTTACAGGATTGCTATCCAAACAACCAAAACAGACAGCAGCGAAGCTACAAACTCAAAAATACACTAAGTGCTTTTGAATGAAAAAGAAAAAGAACACTTACCTGGCAAAAACACAGCCATCAGCCATTACAGAAAATACGACATGGTGACTCTTTCTATGGTGAGTGTGTACTCCAGGATGCCTTGAGAGGATAAGACAATGGAATCTGTCAGCTTCAAAAATACAGCCCATCAGATCCAGCACAGAAATCTGTCACATGATCAGAGCCAGAATCATCAGTCAAAAATCATGTGGCAAAAACTCGATTCTCTCAGTGAAAGTGCACAGAATAGCCACCAAATATAGCAATGTCATGAGATACTTACAGGCACCACACTCATGAAATGGCCCAGCCAAACAGCAGTTTCTGAATTTATGGTGTAACTTTGTCCGAAAAAGAAATAAGGTGTGGTGTACCACAAGGAAGTGTACTTGGGCCCCTATTATTTCTGCTCTACATTAATGATATATATAACTCCTCGAAAGACCTAGACTTCCGTCTTTTTGCTGATGACACCAGCATTTTATTCGCTGATAAAAGTCTTGATTTTATTGAAAGAGTTGTAAATGTTCAATTGGCAAAAGTAGCGGAATGGTTATTAGCCAACAAACTCTCATTAAATGTTTCTAAATCTAACTTTCTTATTATTAGTCCAAAGAAAGTAATAAAAACAATAAACCTCAGTTTAAATAATAAAAAACTTAAACAAGAAAATTATACAAAATATCTTGGAATTATAATAGATGAACAGTTAAATTGGAAACAATATATAAAACAAGTGAACATTAAAATATCTAAGGGTATTGGGATTATCTATAAATTAAGACATTTTGTGCCCAAAAATATTTTACACATGCTATACAATTCATTTATTCAATCCCATGCACTCTATGGTATATTGTTGTAAGTAGCGTAAAAATAGTTTTGTTAGTCTTTGCACGTGATCAGGGAGCCATTTTGGTACTCGTGCCAGGTCCCTCGCTGATCACGTGCTCGTCCCATTCATTCAATATTTTATTCTTTTAGCTTTTCCTTTTTAACCTTATATGGACAATTTTTGGACCAAGATTTAGCTATTGTTTGTTGTATGTAAAAGTTGTAAGTAACTTCTGTCACAGAGAGTCGAAAAGTGAATTTGCCGACGTAAGGCACTATTTTCGGACGAAAGATTTGGACGTAACAATTAGACGTAAAAAGCAAAAAAGCCGTGACGCTGTGACAAGTTACACATTGCCGTTTATTCATTCTGTCTTTAAAGTTTCTTGTTCTTGCCGTTTGCAAGTTGCCGAAAGAAGTCGTGTATTCTCTGTGTCTGACGCTGCCGTTAAAAGTTTGAGGTCGTGAGTTTATTAGTTTAATTGATATAACTACATTTTTTAGTATTTTACTAAGCCTTCAAACTCACATCTGTGATACCCCCTTGAAAGAGGTATTACACTGGTGCTTGCCTGTGTGAGGATTTAAAGATTTTACACTTTTAGTATCTGAAGATTTTATGCATTTGTGTGACTATGAAGAAGAAAGAAGACGTTACTTTGATCATTGCTATTCATCATCATTTTTGACTTTGTATTTCGTAAGCTATTTGGATATTCGAGACTGTTGTTAGTTGATGGTAACGGATTTTGCGAACAATTAGTTCTCCCAAGGGCAATACCTTTGATTGTGATTCATTCCTGTTTTGACTATTGTCGCAACCATGACGGAAATCGGTGATCAGGTAATTGAGTTACAAACCCAAATGACTGCCGTTCAAGCCGCTCTAGAGGGAAATGCGCAATCAGGACTATTTAGGCAGTCCCCGTTTCATGGTTTTCCAAACAAAGATGTTAATGAATGGCTTCTTAAGTTTGAGCGTTTATCTAAATGTTATGGTTGGTCTAATGCAAAGAAACATGGTGCTTTACCTTTGCTTCTGGGAGGAACCGCCCTTGCCTGGTTTCAAACTTTGCTAGCCGAATCCGTAGCCGACTTTAAAACCTTATCGGACGAACTTAAATCTCGTTTCGGTGCACAGAGTCTCGAGTTTATCTTTCGCCAGGAACTTTACACAAGAAAGCAAGGTCCTAATGAGCCCTTGTCCCTGTATACTGAGGATGTAATCAAAAAATGCCAGCGTTTGTTGCTCTCTGAAAACGAAATGATGAACGTCTCTATTAATGGTTTAGTGGAAGACCTTAGAAACCACGTAATTCTCGGCCAGCCAAAAACTTTTGCCGAGGCCGAAAACCTTGCTTGCCTAAGAAATGCAGTAAAACATGCCTCAGGGGTTTCCAGCCCCCTAACTGCCTCACAAGATAAAAATGCCCTGCAGGAACAAAAAATAAAAGAACTCGAGGGTCAAGTTAATCTTCTAATGTCTATTGCTGCCAAAAACAACGAACAACGTGCCAGTTTGCCAAAACCCGTCCAAGCTCTTGAGGCAAATGCACAAATTGCAACAAAGTGCCAAACAAATCCGTTTTTACCTGACCCCCAGCCTCCAGTACCTTCACTTAGTGATTTTCATTCATTGAAAACTGACTTGATAGCTGCCGTCGATGCCCGTTTTCGCAAATTAAACACTGTTGCTAAGAGGGTAGCTACCCCCTGCCTCGTATTGACGATGCCCTCGATGCCCTGTCTGGCTCTAACTATTTTAGCACTTTAGACTTGCAGTCCAGTTATCACCAAGTTTTAATGCATCCAGATTCGAAGGAAAAGACAGCATTTACTTCTCACGCTGGTCTCTACCAATTCCGCGTGCTTAGTTTTGGCTTGACAAATGCTCCTCCACAGTTTCAACGCTTGATGGCTAGAGTTCTCCATGGTCTAGAATGGAAAGTATGTCTTATCTATATCGATGATATTATAATCTTCTCACGTACATTTGAAGAACATCTTTCTCGATTAAGCCTCGTTTTCGATCGCCTCCGTCAAGCCAATTTAAAACTGAAACCCTCAAAGTGCCATTTTGCTCAGTCATCTGTGAATTTCCTCGGATTTGTTGTGTCATCAAAAGGTATTTTACCAGACCCTGATAAAATCAGCACAGTAAAATCCTTTCCCGTACCTAAATCAGTCAAAGATGTGCGCAGTTTTTTGGGACTCTGTACTTACTATCGCCGTTTTGTAAGAGATTTTGCAAAGATTGCTTCACCTTTAATCATTTGACAAGGAAAGATATTTCCTTTGTTTGGAGCCCTGAATGTGAAACTGCTTTTATTTCTCTTAAAAACTGGTTGTGCTCCCCACCTATTCTTTCGTACCCAGACTTCGAACGACCTTTCCATCTCTATACAGATGCCAGTCAAACAGCTTTAGGGTACATTTAAAGCCAAACAATTGAAGACAGAGAACATGTTATTTCTTATGGCGGTCGTGAGCTAAACGTGGCAGAAAAACGTTATAGTACTACTGAACGTGAAGCCCTTGCTGTTGTGGATGGAATTAAACGTTATAGGCCTTATCTATTTGGTGCCAAAGTTCTGGTACACACGGACCACAGTAGTCTTTCATAGGTAATGAATGTCAAAGATCCTACAGGTCGATTAGTCCGATTGGCTTTGCAGCTGCAACAGTATAATTTTGAAATTATTCATCGTCCCGGTTCTGTTAACGGGAATGCTGATGCTTTATCACGAAGAACGTATCTGAATGAGTCAATGGAGCCCCTAGCTGTCCCTGTGTCACCTGTTACTTCAACTACTAACGTCCCTGTCTCCCTTCCCGTCACCCCTATCGATGATTGTGTGCCTTCTGTCAAGCACTTGCATTCACTACAACGCCAAGATAAAGACCTTTGTGATGTAATTCAGTATCTTGAACTTTCCACCCTGCCTATCAATGATAACAAAGCTCGCTCATTGCTTCTTACGATTGATTCTTACTATTTAGATGAAAACGGCATTCTCTGTCACTTGTGGACGCCAGGAAAACACAGAGCTCAGACCCTCGTTTCCCAAGTTGTTATCCCTGCTTCACTTCGTCACGAGCTTCTCACTGCATGCCACGATGACCCAACCGCCTTCCACTTGAGTACCTTGAAAACATACGAAAAAGTACGCATGTGCTATTTCTGGAATGGAATGTTCAAGGACATTGAACACTGGTGTCATTCTTGCATTGATTGTGCCATGAAAAAGATCCCTCGTAGTAAATGTAAAGCTCCTTTGTTGCTAAGTCCAGTCGAAGGCGCATTTGATCGCGTTGCTGTTGATGCCCTTGGCCCTTTCCCAGCAACAAATGATGGTAATCGCTATATTTTAGTATTTTCTGATTATTATACTTGTTGGCCCGAAGCCTTTGCTGTACCCTCTATTGACGCCCCTCGTGTTGCCAACCTATTAGTGAATGAAAGTCTTGCGCGCCATGGCTCACCTCGTACTTTGCTATCGGATCGAGGCTCCAATTTTCTCTCGTCAGTCGCGAAGGAAGTTTGCAAAATCATGGATACAAGAAAAACACAAACAACCGCATATCATCCCCAGACGGACGGACTAGTCGAGCGTTTCAACGGTACCTTAGCGGAAGGATTGTCCATGTATGTCAGCACGCATCAAAAGGACTGGGACCAGCACTTGCCCATGATTCTATTTGCTTATCGAGTTTCACCCAATGCCACTACCCGAGACTCACCTTTCTACCTCTTGTATGGACATGAACCTCGTTTGCCTATCAATATTTTGTTGTTAATGCCATCTGATAATCTCTCCGCATCCGTTTCAGTACACCGTGTCTGTATCGTGCAAAATCTCGAAGATGCACAACGAATAATCCAATCAAATACACAGCTCGCGCAACAACGAATGAAAGATCAGTATGACAAAACCGCCGCTCCTGTTCCTTTCGAAATCGGCACAAAAGTATACCCCAAAGTCGAGAAAAGGCCTCTCCAAGAAGCTGACCCACAACTACCACAGACCTTATCGGATTGTCTCGAAATTGTCGCCAGTTCACTTTCGTTTGCGCACATTAGACAATCGCCCCGTCTCTGTGCCGGTTCACGCCAACAGGATGAAACTTTATTGCGACCCTTCAGATCGGCCCCTAGAACCCCCAGATGTGGAACAAAAACGCTATTTTCAGACGAAAGATTTGGACGTAACAATTAGACGTAAAAAGCAAAAAAGCCGTGATGCTGTGACAAGTTACACATTGCCGTTTATTGATTCTGTCTTTAAAGTTTCTTGTTCTTGTCGTTTGCAAGTTGCCGAACGAAGTCGTGTATTCTCTGTGTCTGACGCTGCCGTTAAAAGTTTGAGGTCGTGAGTTTATTAGTTTAATTGATATACCTACGTTTTTTAGTATTTTACTAAGCCTTCGAACTCACATCTGTGATACCCCCTTGAAAGTGGTATTACAATATTGAATTGGGGATGTGCAAGCAAATCAATCTTAGAACCCCTCAAACGTAACTTGCAAAAAGCTATTAGAGTAACTGACTTTGCTGCGTGTACTGCACATAGTGAACTCATTTTTAAACGCTTAAGACTATTGAACTATGACAAACTATATAAACTTGAAACAGCAAAATTCATGTTTCAAATAAGTAAGGAGACCAGTTACAAGACTCTTGGACATGAATTTCTAAAAACAAAAAGTCTTCATTGTTACAATACAAGACATTCTTCAGGCCTTGGTTTCTCCCTACAAGCAATATCAACCAACTCTAAAAGAACCTTTCTTACATTTGACGGTATTAAACTTTGGAACTCCTTGCCAATAGATCTGAAGACAGCCAACAACAAAATATCTGTTAAAAATAAAATGAAACTATACCTTTTAGACACCTGACCTAATCAAGTATGATGAAAATATCAGCTCATACTATGAAACTATTATTCCCACTTTATGTTACTTGTTGTTCCTTTTATTAGTTTTTCACTTTCTTCATCCGTTGTATTTTATTTTGACTTCTGTTGTGCATTTCTATTATCTTACTGTTGTTATTCAAACCAAAATAAATTGTAATGTTTATCGACAAACCACGTCAACTGGGCACATGGCTTTGATAGCTCTATCTTGAGTTTTTTCCATGTGCCCGTCAGCTGATTTGGTTGTATTTAAGGTTGTTTTATTTTCTTAATATGTTCATTGTAATTTGCGAGTTAATATATTATTGTAAAACAACTATTTTAATTGATGTATAATGTAATTATTTATTTGCTGAAAAAAATATTTTGAGTTTGAGTTTGATTTACATAAGAAGGCCAAACAGTTGACAAATTCAGGCCAAAATGCACAAAAAATGCCAAATTAAAGTAACCTCAAATATTTAATTGCACATGCGCAGAAAGTGATAATGCACATGCACAAAAGGGTATCTCCATGATAGGCCTTAAAAGCAAATGCAAACGTAATTTTTCCTCTTTCTGTAACACCAACCAATAAAACAAAAGCAGTAAATCAACAATAAACAGTCTATGACTGTGACGTGTGCTGTGAAAAGATAACTAATTCTGTCTCTAAATATCAATAAAAGTGAGTTCTTCATTGCTTTCATCATGATTACCAGGCTGCTTCCCATACATGCATGAGTTACACAGTTCTAGCATTTTCGGTGATACCAGAAAGTCCTTGAAACACGTTCCCTGGAACTGTAACTCCATCCAGATATGAACAATTGCTTCTGGCATGGTAGAGGACATCTGGTTTCTTGGTTTTGTTTTGACAGCTACGACATAAGAAAAAAATCATTCTACCACAGCATTACTGGTTGGAGTGGTCATGCATGATAGAGCATATTTTGCCTGTTCCTGAAATGGTGTTTCTCCAAGTGTGTATTTATACAAAAAAAGCGATACCCAGAACTTTTCAGCATTTACAGGAATCCCAACTTTAAAAACTGTCTGTGAGGCCCAGTCCACAAACTGTATCTTCCTGTATTGCTCATCAAACTTTGACATATCATCACCATGAATAAGGTGCTGCATTGGTAGCTGTGCTAGTGGAGCAAAATCAATTTGACTCAAAATACAAGATGGATTCAAAAACGATGAAGTGAGGAACACTTCTTCAGAACACGGCAATCATTTGCTGACTTGATGTTCTGCTTCTAACAGTATCTGAAGACAGCAGCTGCCCATCTCGTTTACTTTTTGACCAACAGTTGAGTTGTTGTTGGAAGAGTAGATCAAATGATGTTGTTCATAAATGTAATTGGCACCAAAATCCACCCTGTCAATGGGGACATTAGAGCTATTAGCAAAAAATAAGCGGCCTCTTACACATAAGTGTAACAGATTCAACTCCTTGGACATGTCATTTTTCAAATTCAGTGACAATCAGTGAAACAAAATGAAAGTAACGTTTGTTTATGTCATCTTTCAACATCTTGCCAATCAGTTTTGCTTTGTATCAAGAAGAATCCAGGTAAAGCGAAAAATAAGTCTTGAGCTCTTCCCAACTCACCAATATATTGTAAATCAGCTTGCCACGGACAAGCCACCAGGCCGTTGACATCTTCTGGACAGCACTACTGAAATGTATCCTCTCATCATCTCCATTGATTGTTTGAAAGAGTGATTTCTATGAATCACATCAAAGAGCACTGTTAGAAAACTACCTCGGTGCTTCACTTAAACCTAATCCTAAGTTAGAGGGAAGCTTCTCACATGCGTTTTTGATGCACAATGCCAACAAGTAGCAGATACATCTCATCAAAACACAATTTAGAGAAGCATTCCAACTTCTAGATCATACAGAAGTATGTTGTCCCACCATCGCAGATGCCCCATCACTCCCAAATCCAATGCAGTCTTCTAATTTTACTCCAGCATTCTCTAAACTGCGTTTCAATGAGCTGAAAATATCTTAACCTGTTGCAGAAGTGATTGGACTTAGCTCAAGGAATGATGTTTTGATACGCTCTTCCTTCTCACTGAAATAGTGAACAGCTATGTACAGGTGTTTTATGCAAGAAATATTGGTTGACTGGTCAATCACAACACAGAATTTCTTTCCATCATCAGTTCCCAAGAAAAAATTGCCATTGTCTTTTTTCAGTGTAGCAGCAAGTTTCTGCTGAACTGGTGTTTCCCCCTTCTTCAGAAATTTCATTAAAGCTCCTGCGTAGAGGTCGTTTTCTTGAATCGCAGCAAAATCTTCCTTACTCACTGTCATAACAGCATCTGATGAGACCAGTTCTGGTTTGTCTTCTCCCTTGAATGGGTACCTCTACAAAGTGTCTGCATTCGAATGAAGTCTGCCTGGCCTATGTCTTACTTCAAAGTCGTAGCTTTGGATCTCGCTTAACCAACATGCAAACAGATTGTTTGGTGCAGTCATTGTCCTCAACCATTTCAGGTGTCTGTGATCCGTGATGATAGTAAAATGTCTACCATAAAGATACGGATAGAAATGTTTTAAACTCCATACGATACCCAAGGCTTCTTTTTGCAGTACAGCATACTTGAGCTCGGATGACTTCAATAAGCAACTTGTGTAGGCGACAACTACCTCACCATCTGGAGCTTCTTGAGCAAGAACTGCACCAATTCCATAGTCACAAGCATCTGTATACAGCTTGAACTGCAGGTTAAAGTCTGGACTTCTAAACACTGGCGCTGTTGTAAGACATGACTTTAGATCATCAAAGGATTTCTGTGCTTCTTCAGTCCATTTTAAATTTCTTTTCTTCTTAGTCAGATCAGCAAGTGCTTTCGAACGGCTAGCAAAATCTTTAATGAATCGCCTGTAGTATGATGTCAATCCTAAAAAGCTTCTCACATCTGTAGCATTTTTAGGAATAGGAAAGTTACTTACAGAGTTGATTTTTCCAGGGTCCACCATTACCCCTTTTCCAGAGATTATGTGACCAAGGAATTTCACAGACTCCTTCATCCAGTGACATTTCGATGGTTTCAGAGTGAGGCCAGCTTTCCTGATTCTTTCCAGTACGAGATCTATTCTTCGCAAATGCTCTTCTTCTGTCGGTGCAAACACTATAACATCGTCCAAATATACTAGACAATGAGTCCAATGGAGTCCAGAAAGTACTAAGTCCATCAATCTCTGAAAAGTTGCTGGGGCGTTAGCAAGGCCAAATGGCATTACTCGAAACTCCCAGTGTCCATTGTGAGTGGCAAATGCAGTCTTTTCCATGTCAGCTGCTCTCATAGGTATCTGCCAAAAACCTGATTGAAGATCAAGAGTTGAAAACCATGCGGCATTTCCTAGGGCATCAAGTGGTTCATCGATTTGAGGGAGAGGATATGCATCTTTCTTAGTGTTTTCATTCAGTCGCCAATAGTCCACACAGAATCTGAATTCACCATTAGGCTTTTCAAGCAAAAGAACTGGACTGCTCCAAGGGCTGGCTGACGGCTGTATAATGTTTGCAAGCAGCATTTTCTGTACTTCTGTTGCAATTTGCTGTCTCTTTGTCTCTGGAACACGGTATGGATGCTGTCTGACTGGTTGAGCCTCTTGCACATCAATCGAATGCTCTACAAGACGAGTCGTTCCCAGTTGATCTGACATTGGCCATACGTGATGTTTCTTCAAGACACGAAGAAGGTTCACTTGCTGGTCAACTGAGAGATGGCTGAGTTCCAAATCTTCAATGGGTACTGCATATGCATCTTTTTCAGCTTGATCTTCGTTAACAATGTTTACTTCAGACACAAATGGCTGTAATTGCACAAGCTTAGTGCCAGGTTGTAGGGAAACTTCGCTGCGAGTGGTGTTAACCAACTTGATTAGGACAGAATCATTTGAATCAGCTTCAGTAACAACTGGGGCAACCATAACACGTTCATCAGTCTTTACCAACTGCCACTCCCCAAACAAAGCTAAACCACAATGATTCCCAACTAATTCTGCCCTAATACGCACAGGTGTCCCAACAGGTAACTTAGTTACAGACCCTAAAACTGCAACACACTCAGGAGGCAAATTTTCAAAACAAATCTCCATGCAACCTATTCTCAGTTTCTTACTCCCATAATCTATCACCAAACTTTGCCGCCTTAGAAAGTCATCACCTAACAACAAATCAAAGTTAAATTGCTCCACAATAACAACAGGAAAGTGAACTTTAAAATTTCCAATTTCAAGCCATATTCTACTTTCTCCAACAACAGGTAAATTTTTACCTCCAGCCCCAACAAGACATATGCAAGTGCTAACAATATCCTGTCCTACATTCACTTTCTCCCAAAAATCAAAATCAGTTATTGTATACTTTGCACCAGTATCCACAAAAATATCAGAATCTATATTATTTACACGTCCTCTTACCCAGACACCTTCCTTTGCCAACCTCGAATTCATCAAACAGTTTGTATCCTACAAGACTTTTTGTGTTTCTTGGAAGGTGGGAATCCCCTTTTCAATTTTAACTTTGTTTGGGCATCATAACTCTTGAACTGGCACTATCTATCTATCGTAGTTTAGGCAAAATCAGCTGTAAATGAGAAGTACTGTCACAGACCCAGAGAAATAAAACAGAAAATTCACTGTGTTTATAACCCTGACAACTTTAAACTCAAGGGTATCTCTACGGCACTAGAACTAACACAGCCTAAAACCTTAGTGAAACTAGGCTTCCAAAAGCGTACTATTGAGATAAATCCTTCTCTCTTCTCTTCTCTTCTGTTCTCCTAAATCAGACTTATTAAGCTCTATATATACCATATGAAAACAGACGTAAAATAGTGGCTAAATTGGCATGCTATGATATACTGAATGACGTTAAACAAGCGAATTATAAAGTAAAATAAAGATGACAAAACTACCTATTGCGGCCTAACAATGATGGGAAAATCCCGCACCTATAACAAAACAAAAGAAAGGGGATTACACTACAGTATGATGCACAAAACAGTCACGCAGCCTATGACGTGCATCCAGGGGTATGCCTATGCTATCTATGGCAAAAGAATAAACAGAAAGAAGAAAGTCTTAATCTAATGAATGAGCCCTTGGGATCTGTGACAGTACAGACATCAACATCCAAAGTTGGATGTCTGTATGCGCAGCAGAAAAAATAGTTTTTGTCATATTTATTGTCAACCTTGATCCATACAGTTTCAAATTCATTGCAACCAAAGTGCAAACTCTCAAAGGATTTAGAAATAACAGATTTGTTAACATAAAGGCCAATGCCTCCATTCAGATTTACTGATTTTGTTTTGTAAATGTTATAACCTTCTATGTCTGTATTGGTAAGGGATTCCTTTTGTGTTGAGCTCCAAGTTTCAGATACCCGAATAACATCTATGAGTTTATTAGTCTGATGACAAAGGAATACTAGTTCATCACAGGTGCGGATCCAGACCTGAATTCTGACCGGTGTACACAACATGGAGGGAGTGAGGGGGCGATGCCTGGGGAAAGACCACACCTTTTAGATTGTCAGAAAACGTGGGTAACGCTCTTTACTATACAAAATGATTATCCAACTAAGCTTCCACCAAATATTTTCAAAACAAAACAAGCCTGTTTAAAGCAACGAAAAGTAAAAAATAAATGGTAAAGTTCTTCTCCAACTAATGGAATAGCATTATCTTTTATCCGTTTACTTTCAAACCACCATTTGATGTTTGACAATCACACTATTGCTGGAAAGTCGAATCACTTAAGTCGTAATCATTTAAGATATTTGTCATCATCATTCTCCTTGGATGCATTGCTGCAAAGTTGTCTATCATATTTTCCAAATTGAGAGGCAAATGCTTATGGACGTGCAGTGCAGCCAATCCATTTAATCAATCTTCTCCCATTGTGCTCTCATGTATGACTGAAGCCTTCTCAATGACGATATTGATCGCTCACATTCGCATGGTGTTACCGGAACGGTACCTAATAATCTTAAACAGCAATAGAGGGGAACATAAATTCATTGCAGCTTTTCAAAGTGCTGAGAATTGTGCCTGGAAGTACACCAACAAACTTTCTTGTCCAAAATGCTTCCCATAAATCCATCTCTGCAGCCAACTTTCTTGGTACAGGAAGGTCATCCTCATACTGCTCAACAAACTTGGTAAACAATAGCTTACATGATCCTGCTCCATGATTGCCAATATGTTCAATCATGACTGAAGGGATGAAGTAAAACCCCTTGGTAATAGTGTCATTCTCCTTGTTGAACCTCCTTTTCAATTCTGCAATGAGATGATCGACAAATTTTATGGTCACACACCTACAGTATTCTTTCGGTGTATCAGCAGGCGTATTATCCCTTAGCAATTGACGAGCACAAATTCTTGGCTTAGATGGTAAAGCATTACATTTTTCTCCCAATGTTACAGCTTTATTGTACCATTTGCTGTGATATGCATCAATATCACATTTTACTTTATTGTCCAATGTATCAAGGATCAACTCGATTTCATCATAAGCCTTCAGCATGTCCATATGTGAACTTTGTAGCTCACTGGTAGCCGAATAGGTTTAAGCTACGACCTGATCAACTATTACCAATGTAATGATGAATTGAAAATTCATAATACAAAGAAATGCGCTGTCTGAGAACAGATGATAAACTAAGTATGCACACAAATGATGACCAAACGCTGTTCCTCGACAAGTGTAGTTCTTCTTCTTCAATACTATTTGCATGATCTTTGTCCCCAAAAATTGGCGCTGATTTATCACAACGGGCCATTGTAAAGGCAGCATTTGATGAGTCAAAAAAGTCGGATTTAATTTTATATATGGATGGTTTGCATAAAATTCTGTGTGGAGAAACAGCTCAGAACACGTGAGAATTTGCAGGACCATTGACAAAGATTCATCCCCAACCAAAAATAAGGACGCTGAGTTGTGCAAGCAATTACCATCTGCAGATGTCCTACATGAAAAAATTGAATAATGCCAGCACTGGCATAGTTGCCAAGGGTATTAGCGTGTCATATCAACCAATAATAGGGAACACTAAACAAATTTTTGCTGAAAATCTGTTAACTATATTGCAGTGTAAGAGCGAATTCAATAAACATAATGTCTTTAGAGGAAAAAGCTGTACGGAATGCTTTGCTCAGTTTCTTAAAATATAAGAAACAAGCCTGCCTAAATTGAACTAGTGAAAAAAGCATCTGTAATATTCAACAAGCTAGAGAATGTTACTTTCCCAACGTCATTAAAACAATTTCCCACTGTAGATTGTAAAATAATAGCAACTGTTTGGGCATTACTTTGAATGAAAAGTATATTATTTTCCTGCTTTGAGCTTTTCAACACAAACGCAAACCAGCTAAAGGAAACAAATTATCGTTCTACATATAACTATCTATACTTCTGATAGGTAAGTAAAAGCGAATGTGCATATCCGATTTTCTTAGTAGTTCAATAATTTTTATGTTTTTGAGCTAACTGGATTTGAAAATTGTGATCAGCAGGGTTATGATACAATCACGAAATTGAAATCAGAAGTATTAAAAAAGCAGTCTCTACCATATATCAGCAGGTTTTGATCTCATCACTGAAGCCTGCATCCTCATCCTCTGCACTATGCCGTCATTCACAAATGCCTGTGCATGTCTGTCACCCCTCAGACCCCTAAATTCTCCACGCCTCCCTTTACTATCGGAAGCCCTTAAAATGCATTCGTACTTTTCTTTTATTTGTTTAATCTCTCCTTCACCCTTTTCCCTAAGGGCACTGTGAAGTAGACAAAGATCTTCCATTTCTGAGTCAGTCATTTCTATCTTCTAGTAGTGCTCTCTCTTGTTCTGTTCGATGGAAATCTACTTGCCTTGCAAGTCACAGTTTACTTCCTTCAGAAAAGGTCTACTTCCTAATCGACACAGGTTCAGTGACTTTAAGTAATCGTCTACCAGTTTACGGAAGTCTCTGGACCGGTATACTCAGCCCTTATTGGTTTATAGCATTACAAAGATTCCAATGACGTGCCCTCCAAAGAATCATGGCAAATAAAGCCAAAAAAGTGACGCTATGATTATGTCATCGATTGTTTTATTGCTTATTTATGTCGAATTGACACATGTCATGGCAAATAAGATGCATGGCCTTGTTCATCTGAAGTTGGAATTAATGTTGACCAAAGTTGTTTTGATTTTCTGCAACATTGGAGAGATATTAAACAACTTATCAATGATTTGGAAACCTGACCAATGCATGGAAACCAGTGAAACGGAAGTAAGATAAAATAATAGTTAGTGAATAAAAGAGAACGAAAAATATATATTATCACATATTTATATACTATCATTATATTACATAACTTCAATATAATGGATATTACTTAATTAGGTAAAGTTTATGATAAAAAGCCGGTATAGTCATCAAGAATTCTCAAATCTTGAACCGCATCCTAGAGCCAGCTAAAACACATCCACCATGTGGAAAAACAATACCATCATCAAAATATCAGGATCAAAATAGACCTTTTTCCCTTTTACGTCACACACCTGTTGGCGCGCAATGCATCCTGGTAGTTGTATTTAAGGTAATGCTCAACTGCTGATGTTTACTGTGGTCGCTGCACGTTATTATTTTGTTATCTACGAAGTTTGACACAATCTATGGAAAATTCTGCAAGTGATTTTGAACAGCACATCCCTAGCTTTTTTAAAAACTCTTGCCCGGGAACCAGTGCTGAGGTAGTTACAGAAGAAGACTGCTTCTTCAAAAACAGTCAGGGAACCGTTACCTTCAGGCCGGTAGATGATCTTCAATTTGGTGGAACCCCAGGTCAAGGAGAAGCCTCTGACGAGATCGTAGAAAAAGCCAGGATAGAGAAAGCAGGCTGGACAAAATCCTTGACATCACTCCCATGTCTTACCAATGAGAAAAGTGATGAGACAGGGCGTTTCGGAACAAGAGACAGGGCTACAAATTGTGGAAGGAGGGATATGTCCGTGCTGTGTTTGTAAAGCCAGATATAAAGGCAAAACAGGTGTTGTTTTTGGCAAAATCAAAGGTTTGTGCCTCTATGAAGAACATCCAGTATAATGTGTATATTCATTTGGATCAAGCCACTGGTGATGTAGTTTTTGCCAAATGTAGCTGTAAAGCAGGTCAGGGAGGTTGCTGCAAGCATGTTGCTGCGTTGTTGTACACAGTGCTTGACTATGTAAACATGGGTGCTGTGGAAGTTCCACCTGATCTCACTTGCACTCAAGTTGGCCAGACATGGAATGTTCCATCTAGGGCTAATGCCATTCCATCAAAGGCATTTAAATTTGAAGACCTTGTCTTTGAAAAGATTGAGGAAAGCAAGAAAAGAAAAAGGCCATTGGTGACTGGAAGCAGAGACCCATACTGTGCAACCCCACAATTTGCTTTGCAGACTAGTGCAGATGAATTAAAATGCCTAGTAGAAAGACTAAGATTGGCAGGAAAGGCTTCATTGCTTTGTGAGGCAATTGAATCAAATGAATTTCAACCTTGCAGCATGTTTAAGACTTCAAGTTGTAAGGCTGTTGATTGTATTGTGGCAAGCAGTTTGAACCAGCAGAAAGGGGATGACCCATGTTGGTATATCCATGCACTTTATGAACATGTACCAAGTGATAGACAAAATAGTGAATTAGTTGACAGTGATACACTTCAAAATATTTTTGAGAAACTTGGTGTGTCTATTGAGAGATCAACTGAAGTTTGCCTCCAAACAATGAGCCAATCAACTGAGCCAATTTGGTACTTGGAACACTCCAAGAGAATAACTGCCTCTTATTTTGGGAAAGTTTTGAACAGAAGGCAGAGCATACACCCCACATCATTAATAAAGTCCATCACTGAGAAAAGAATGAAGGGTGGGAAATCTATGCCAACATCACTAAGATGGGGTGTTGAACATGAAGAAATTGCAATAAGAAAGTACATGGAAAGTAGAAAGCATATTAGTGCAAAAAAATGTGGCCCAGCATGGCCATGGTTAGGTTGTAGCCCAGATGGCATCATTTTTCAAGATGATATACCTGTTGGATGCCTGGAGGTGAAGTGCCCTTATTCAAAGAAAGATATGACACTTCAGGAAGCATCTCTGAATGACAAAAGTTTCTTTCTTAAGTGTACAGATAATAGCTTGCAGCTTAAATACAGAAACAGTTACTGCTACCAGTGTCAAGGGCTTCTGAACTTACTAGGACTTCCTTGGATTGATTTTGCAGTCTATACCTTGAACGACTTTTATGTGGAAAGGATATACCGGGATGAATCATTGTGGAAATCACACATGCTTCCATCATTGACTGGGTTTTTTGTAACATACATTTTTCCGCAACTGTAATGACATGGTTGATTGATGGAAGGGGTGCTTGAATATATGAATGGGTCAGAAAAGTAACAAAAATGTAGCACTTGTAGGTCTGAGCAAACATGTTTAAAAAATCACCAAAACAAAATGCAATATGTGGGATCAGCATAGTTTTCTTAATGATAATTCTACTTACAGGAAAGAGTCCCTTCTCTAAACACCATCTTGGATGAAAGCTTACTTAATACTGCTTAGGTGGGGCCTGGAATAAACATTTCCTGAGTGGAACATTTTTGAAAAATTGACTTGTGTGGGGTTGTCTACTAGGAACCCAAGAGTATATGCTTAGGTCATTACTGCTTCTGCTGTCAATAGAGCATCATAAGTGAATCATTTGTTTGTACTACAAAACATTGAATTGATCTCCTTTTATGAAAATAACTATATTTACAATATGCCATATACTTAGACTGTACCAAGTCTTGAGGATAATACTAATTATGTATGAATGGTAAACATATTTACCCCTGGTTATGTCATAAATGGTAAGCTAAGATTTGTATGCTTCAAATGTCATGCTGTTGACAAGAAGTGGCAGATTTTGGTGTATTCTTGGGTGCCTAATAGAAGATGGTTGCAATGATCAGGAGGGTTGGAAGAATCCCAAAATGGTAATTGTGGGGGGGGGTCAGAAAATGTACCAAAATGGTACAGAGAATGCAATGGTTTCTTATAGTTTTTACTTGCAGGCCAGTATATTCCCTATGAAATTTGTCACATCTTACCTTAAAAAATTTATAGGTGGAGGGGGTGAATAAAAGTTTCCTGGGTAGAACATTTTGAAAAGGCACCCAGGAGTATGTACTTCTACTCTATCATGCCTAATTAACACCCCCAATAATTAATTTTCCAATCTTTCCATGTATAGGGGTTTTGGACATTTTCAGCCCCCTGCAGCTGTACCAACCTTCCCTCTATTAGGCCCTCAAGTGTATGTGCTTATAAATTACCTTTCATTGATCAGAGGTGGCAAGAAGTTAGTTAGGTAGGAGCAAATGACCCAAATTTTATTGAGGTCAGCCCCCATGGTTATAGGGAACACAGTACTTAAACTTTTAACTGTTTTTATCCTTGAGATAGCTCACTCAACATGAATGCGAACTGCAACAATTTGCCTTGTCTCTGTTTCCTCTTGTACTGACAAATGTTCCTTTCCTCTTAAAAATGGTGGAATATTTAGGCTCACGCCTTCTGGCAAGTCATTTACTATATCAAAGCCTTTGTCTGCCATTACAGAATCTCCCTTTTCAAGTAGATCATAGAGATTACTATCTTTTGCAGCCATTCTGTCACTTGTTCTTCCAGTATAAAGATCTGATACAAAAGAAATTGCACCAGCAGGGGTAATTCCAATAAGCCCTTTAGCAGTGTTGTAGTGCTTGTAACTGGAATAAGTTGCACTCTGGGACCTGACTGATGATGGCTTCTCTATATATATCTCTGTACAATCAATGATGACTCGTGTTGTTGGATATGTTTCCTTGAAACAAGTTGGCATTGTTTTTATTATTGAAAGCTTAGAAGGCCAAATAGGGTATGCTCTAAAGTTATTGTGCATGAAATCAAGCCATGTAATCCAAATCTTTGAAAAGTGTCCTGTTGATATCCCTATTCTGTATGCAATGTCACCTTCTAGGAGGCCTAACCTTAATTGAACAAGAACAAAAAAAATTCCTGTTCTGCAGATAGGTTCCTTTTTGGGCCTTTTTTCACATAGTCAGCTGATGTGATTTTACTGGCATTAGTATTTGAACCAATGTACACCAAATTATCTACTGCTGGGCCAAATGATTCCAAAATGATTCTAAATGTTTCATAATCTGGCAGTCCAGTGTAGTATCTAAACAGTTTTTAAGTGCATTCACAGAAACTTTGCTTCCCTTTATGTCTCCATCTGTGGGGCTCTTTTGCAGGCTAAGCTCTTCATTTGCTTCTTTTAACCGTTTAACTTCCAGCTCCAGTTGGGCAATTCTCTCTCTTAATATTCTCTCAGTACCTACACCTGGCTCTTCATTCTCTGCCACGTTAGCCTCTTCCACCTGCTCCAGTTCCTGATTTTGAACAGGGGATGTGGTGGGCATTGACAAGTTCAGTATTTCACCTTGTGCCATTGTCTTTTGAAGAATGCTTGGCCTGTTTCTTGCTTTGCAAGTGGGCCTAGGCATCTGTTCTTTCCTTCCCTTACTCTTTGGAACTATAGTTGGGACGTTATTCATATACGTCTTTCAACCTCCGATGAAATGCAATGAGCATACTCTGTGCCCAGGACCAGGATTGTCGAAATTCTGCCGTGATATCATATGCAACCAACGCTTGCGCAGCTCCTGCTTTTCCTTGCTTTTGCCAT
>OLMO02000325.1:408190-419473 GCA_900291935.2 Cassiopea xamachana
AGCAGATGAGCTTTACCTTAAATACAACTACCAGGATGCATTGCGCGCCAACAGGTGTGTGACGTAAAAGGGAAAAAGGTCTATTGCAGGTAATGCTAAGTCAGCTCTTACAGACAAATAAGCAAATGAAAACATTTACTGTGCCCAGCATCAAATACAATGTGCAGACTACAGAAGACGTAACTTTAAATGTCAACATAAAGTTACAAAATGTACTAACCCCCACACTCATAACTGTGAATAGTCAATTATAAGTACTAGATTGCAAGGAGCCTATTCCCTGCAGTCAAATGAGGAATAAAGAAAAAATGGACAAACAATAAAAACAGTTTAACACTACCATGGGTAAAGAGAAGCTTTCACTATTTTGCCCATAACTAAGGCATAACCAGGCCTCCCACGCCTCTTATATGTACATTTATTTAGGACTTTAGGACAAATACACTGAAAATGTGAGACAGTTAGGACAAATGTTGATGCCATTTTTAGGACAAATTAGGATTTTTGCCTAAAAACTTAGGACATTTTAGGCCACATTTTAGATTCTGAAGTCATTATTGACGTGTGTATTGCTTCGAACATCAAACACAGTTTAGATATTCAATAGTATGTCTTTACGGAATATTTAGTATAAAAAAGTATAATAACCAAACCAAAGCAAATTCAAAGCAAAAATTCCAAAGTGGAGTGTAAGGCGTTTATACTTGTCAGACAAACAATCAAACAAAAATACAACAACCTTTACGTAAAAATTAGCTATAAAGTAACTCATTTTTGCCATCATGTTGTACTTCCGTCAACCTCTTCTTCAGAACGGCTTCTTCAGATAAGAGTTCAGTACAACGTTTAATCCCCATTTCGATTTTGCTTTGTGCTCTTTGCAGGTCTTTTTTGGAACTTTGCTTTTTGGACAGAAGTTCTTTGAAGTCTCTGTTACCCTCTTCAACGCTTTCGTCAGCAATACTTATTCCGTTTTCAATTTGTGATAGAGAACTTCTTAAGCTTTCTACTTCCTTGACATTCTTTTGCTTAGTTTCCAGCTCTTTTTTCTTGATCCTTTGTTCTTCTTTTCTTCTTATCTCTTTTTTGCTGCTTCTTTTTCTAACAGCTGGCGCTTCACTTCTAAATCGGCTTTGTATTGTTGTCTTGACGCTTTGACATTCTTGATCATTTCCTTTGTGATGGGGATGTGAAGAAGAGACGGATACCAAAAGATAGCATCTTTCAAAACCCTTATTGCCTCAATAGTGTCCTCTTTTAGGGAATGTCCATGAATATCCAGTATATGCTTATTTATGGAAAATCCACTTTCTGGGGCACTATTTCTGTGGGACATAGACAAAATGCAGTTCATTACAGCAGCAAGGACAGGGAAGTTAACAGTAAGGCTGGAATCTCTAAGTCCTCCGAGATGAAGCACAGCTTTTTTGATGTCAAATTTGTCCTCGTCAGGTGAGGTGTTTTCTAGCCCTGCAACCGAAAATGCGCTTTGCCAGTAAGAAGTCTGCTTTCGCCCTGAAGTGGTTGCGGTAGTATAACAATAATGCTCTTCTTTGATTTCTTCAGTTTGGTAAAGTCTCCACTCAGATCTAAATGCATCACAGACTTCTTCAGGTGAGCTTTTCTTTGGGAAAACATTTAAAAGCACTTCAGACAGGGCTTTTGTTAGATCTTTACGATTGTTGGTCATGCCTTCTAGAGCGCCCTTTTCATTCTTTTTCTGAAAATTGATGTAAGTACAGTTATGAAGGAAGGAGTTAAATAGCAATTTCTTTTGAAGATCTTCTGCTGTCAAACACATACACTTTAAGCAATCTTTCCAGAACACTTCTTCTTTTTCAGTCAACTCCAAAGGAGATGGCAGGAACAAACTCTTCGCATTATTGCCAATATCAACCATCTTTAGTGGCTTGGTCATCTTCTTGTTAAAGACATCAAGTTCCAATAACTCAATTGCTGCTGTTTGTTTTGTAGAACCATCTTCCTTGTGAGATCTTAGATGTTTTGTCTTGACAAATTTTGACATTGTGCTCCAGAGCAATTTCTCCATCTCTTCGTACAAGATGTGGATGCGTGGTTTCATTGACTGGAATTTGGTTAAGAACACTTCCGAATCAGTGGCAAAGAAGGCAGTGAAAGAAAGATACTGCAGTGTTGATTCATCTTCCAACGCTTTTTTGATTCTAGCATATCTCACTGTCCCTTGTACCGAGGCTTTAACACTTGATGTGGTAGGCAAAAATACCAGGAAATAGTCTTTCAAATTGGCATACTGCTCTATCAAGCGTACAAGAACTCTCCGCAATATTACACATCTTGTAGTACTGTGTTTGAGGGCATATTCTGCAATAACATCAGTTACCTCTGCTATCTTTTGATAATCTGCCCGGTGACATGCAGACAGTTTAAAAAAACGGATATCAAGGGCAAACTGGTCAACATTAAATTGGAGTGAGCTGACCCCTGTCCTGAATGCGTTGTGTACAATATGAAGGGCACATGTTCCGATATCAAGAAATGTTGTGTTCTCAATGTTTTCCAAGAGTAGACGTTGAAACTTTTTGTTCACATTAGGTCCATCCATTCCTAAGTGAAGCATGTATTTGATATCAAGACCAACCTTTTTTATGAATACATAAAAATGTTCCACAAGTTTTTCAGAAGGACAATGGTCTACAAATAACGAACCACAATATGCCATGGTTACAGCATCAAAATGATCACTCTAATATTGAACATAATCATCGTATTGTTTTTTTGTTTGAGAGGTTGTGGTCTCATCAAACTTGAACGAGAAAGGCTTTCCCTTAAGATCACTTTTGAGTAAATCTTGAAAGTATGGTGAAAGACCAAACTGAATCACATACTTTATTTTGGTTTTGTTCTGGCTGTACTTTTCCGCTATCTTAGAATCTGGAAACATTGTCTTAAACCTAACACCGTCACCATTTGCTGAAGCGAAAGACAAGTTTGAATCAACACACTTCAAGGCTTGAATAGTTTCGGCTCTGATTACTTGTTCTTCCAATGTCAAACTTGATGATGGTTCACTCATAATCATAGCATTTTCCTGTGTTGACTTAACAACAGTTCGCTGACTTCTCTGACTTTTCGACTGTTTCAAATGAAATGTACCTTGCCCATGGATCTCCACTTGGGACTTTCCACCACCATCAATGCAAAAGCTTTTGCTACACACAGTGCAGAAAGCTGTTGAAGGATCACCACTAGTACTTCTCAACCACTTAAAGTCTGTTTCCCATATACTGTTATATGTAGCTTTTCTCTTTTCCATTTTTACTACTCTAAAATAAACAGAAATTGAGAATTCACTTCAGGCCGCGTTTTCGATGCACCCCGGTGCACGTTTCTTTATTTTCGCTCGCTATCCGAGGATAGAATAGAAAATAAAAGCACTTATTATGTAGATTAAAGGCTTGCAAATTTAATGGTGTATTGCACTTTTTTGCTGAATAATGATAAATGCAAAAAAATATCGATATTTACCTTTAATGTCGTCCTTTCATGTCCTAACTTCCACCGATATAGATGTGCACATATCAAAATGATCCTTGGTGTTCCATCTACCTCATTTCTGTATCCATTTGAATGAGGCTATCGCAAGGGCGCACGAAATTCTGTTTCAAAAGACGCAATGGCTCTTGCAAAATTGGCAAATTTGACAGAAAAAGTGTATGGCATAGCGGAAAGAAATAAGAAACCAGTTTTCTGGGGCTACAGCGCTCCTATAGTTACAGATGATATGTAGTGATGTATAAGGCATTGCTTTTCAAAAGATTCAGCTTTAAAATATTCAAAACAACGGTTAAAAGTGAGATTTAGAAACAATGATCCGATCAATGCAAAGAAAATTGCTTGTCGTGCGGTCATGATTACGTGATTGACCAAGCTACTTATAGTGCTTATTGTAAACAATTGACTACGAGTGTGAATGAGAAAAAAACTAAAGTTTCAAAAATGCCACAACTCCTAAAAGTGAAAAATTAGGACATTTATGACATTTTGCCCTATTTTAGGACAATTTAGGACAAAAATATATAATTCTGAAACTTTAGGACATTTAGGACGATGTGGGAGGCCTGCATAACTCATGAGTCAAGCTTAGTCAGTTGCACATACATAATTGGTTCATAAAGAAATAATTGAGAACTCTTGTTGTATTAGACTACTCACCAGAAGGTTACTCCACAAGAAATCAAACCCTAGAATATAAACTTATCCACTTGATTATAACTAATCGGATTATGAAGTTATAATTGAACACTCATTTAGTATATGGATCCATACACAAAGGTAATCCCAATAAATCAGAATTTAGAATATAAGCTAAGCTACTTTAGAATAACTAATTGATTCGAGATGTTGTAACTGACATCCCATGTAGTATTGGACTACACACCCAAAATTCACTCACAAAAACGTCCATGACTAAATCAAAACCTAGAAAGTAAGCTCAGCCACTGGAGCATAAATAATTAGGTAATGAAATCATGCTACATATCCCATTCTGTATTGACCTACATACCCAACAGTTACAAACCGTATGAAACTTTCTCTTTGTCAACTGAGACATCTGCTCTCTCGCCTCATTTTCGAAGTATAGTGACATTTGACCATTTGACTGGTTCTTTTAAATCGTTGATGGATTACGGCAAATTCTACAATGGCTGCCAGGCCAAAGAGAGTGGTGAGAAAAATTAGTCGTTACGAAGAGGAATATCCAAGCAAGAGATTGCATACTTGTTCACATGAAGCAACATGGAAAAAGGGAGATCTTTACGACGTCGAAATTGTTGAAAAGGATCACCAGCGAAAAATGGTGAAGATTCAATATGTTGGTTACTCGACCAAGTATGACAGATGGATTCCTAACACTGATGGTACTTTGTGTCCCCTTGCGTTAAAGAGAAAGTTGACTTTACCATCTCCTAAGACTATGGAAGAGAGATTCACAATGTTTTGCCAGAAAGTTAGAATCTCAATATAGCAGAAGCTTTGGAGTCATAGGCTTAACAATCCAGAAGTCAAAAGTCAAGTTGAAGTTGATGAAGATGTGTTTCAAAGTTTTGTGCACGGCCTACCAACTTTGCATTGGAGAGGGCACAAATACGTCGTTCCAGAAAGCATTTCTGACTTGGATCAGAATCTGGGAAAGGGTTGGCATCAGAGAATCTTCAACTCAGCTGGTGACTTTGCGTATGTCGTGGATAACACATTAAAGATCAAGATGACCAGAAAACAGCCAATTAAAGAATTTTTGTATCAGGGTGGAGCTTATGTTGAAGTCGCTAATGAGCAACAACCAACTATTGATTTAGTTTTTGTCAGAGGTGATGGTAACAGAACTCTCTATGAAAGAAGAAGATAACTACCATTTGTTCAACACAATAACTGTAATTTTGAAAATTTTATGTTGAACAAAAATAATGAGTATAATGTCTTGATTAGGTATATAAAATACAAGTACTATAAATCCTTGTATAAGTGCCCAAGAACCTACATAAATGTTTAAGCTGCAAGGGGTCACTTATTCAAGCAGGTGGCTTAGTTCTGGTTGTCTGAGAAACTCGAAGAGAACAGTAGCTTACATACATATATATTTTGATTGTGTTAAAAGTTTCTCTGCTATAGTCAATCTAATTACTGACTGACAATAAGGAAAAGAAGTACAAAATTTGTTGTTTATTCCCACTCTTTCAATTAAGTGCCCTCCCCTTTTCTGCAAGACTACAGCTTACATCTCAGAAACTCAGTCTGGGCCAAAGTTTCGAATAAGGCCCCATCTTTCACAGTTGAGGTGTTGGGTGCTTATTTCAGTGTAGGTGCTTACTCTAGTGATATGCTTACTGAGGATTTATTATACCTATTAATGCAACCAATGCAACAGCAAATGAAACTATTGCACTTTATCATGAACAACCTAAAATTTTAACAAACAAAAGCTATGCTGATCACACCATTACGTATTGACTGCATTCTTTCAGCCACACATTACCTACTTTTATTAAATGTTTACAGCAAATCACAGTACCACAATCACAGCATTGATTCATGCAGGTCAATATTGTGTGGCCATTCCCTTGACAGTTTCTGCATCTCATAATTCTTTTTTCTCTGATATGACCCTCTGATTCCAAAACATGTATTCTGTGGCGTTTTAGCATAGACTGGCGAAGTGCTTCTATCCCTCTCATATTTGTTCCTTTGAAAAATATCTTTGTTGTTACATCATTAACCTTCTCTAGTCCCTGTCCCTGCTGGTTGAAAAGATTCAAGCTTCCATGTAACCCGAGGAATTCTGGAACATGGTTTACAAAGGCATGTATATAGGGAGTGATATCTTTACTCTGAAACAACGCTAGAAAGTTATCAAACCAGGAAACAAGTCCAGCTTTTATGGTGTCTATTTTGACCTTATCAAATGAATATCCTTTGATCTCATTCATTAGATTGAAAAAACAGTCCCAGAGAATTTGCATTTTAAGTGCCAGATCTTGGTTTACTAAGAGGGAGCTCAAGTTTATATTTTCAAAAAGTTTTATTTTCTCAGGACCAGTCAAGTCTCTGTATTCAAGCTTTTTGGAATCACGGTTTATGTTCCAGGTGAAAGATATGTTCAACTCTTTCCTGAGAAAATTTTCATATTTTGCCATATGCACATTTTTTCACGTTCAAAATCTTTATTGAAAATTTGAAGATCATTGATTGCATCTGAACGTTTCAGTTCAATAATCAGTTCTTGGATCAAAACATCTGATATTCTCAAGAATAGGTGCAGAACATTTATTACAACATTCTTCATAGGAATAAAATCAAACAGTGGTGCATTTTTGCAACTGTATCTGCTTCTTCTCTGCCAGGCTGAACTCTTGTCAACAGTCCTTGCACCTACCAATACCGCAAACACAGGCAAGAAACTTCCAGTCTCCCCCTAAATAGTAAATAACTCTCAGCATCCAACATTAACAGTAATCTCATTGAGGACTCGCATATCATTTATTAAATCCTCAAGGCCATGACGAATTTCATTATAGTTTTCTTTTATTTTCAACATAGCTAAGCAATAATGTCCTTTGTCAGCCATGGCCCTTTTCCCTTCCTCTATAATTGTGTATGTAAAATGTACAACATGTAGTCTTTTCCCCACCCATGTTCCATCACCAGAAAACTTGATTGAAACACAGTCTTTGATGACACCATCGTTTTGAAGCCTTTCACAATTTTTCAGGAAAGATTGCATAAACGAAGTTTGGACACCTTCAATGCCATTAGGACAATCAACTATGACAACTTGATCATCAAGTTCCTTGATCCTTTTTGAAATTGAATGAAAACTTGGTAAATCTTCACTGAGCATGGATAATTCCTTGAATGCCTTGTCTGAAATATTGAAATTTTCTTTCACAAGCAATATCTTCTTGAGCAACTCATGCAGATGGACAATAACAACAAGATGAATAGGAATGTAATTTATGACATTGGATGTAAGCTCAGCCGCCATATCAAGGTTTGTCCTCATCTTAGTATACTATGAGATGGTTAATATTCCTTTAGTACTTTAACATGCTTGACTGTGTGACTGAACTTTTCGTACAGAAAATGCTTCTGTTTGCCTATGCAGTTTTTTCATTGTATTTTTAGTATTCATTTGTGAGACATCAGTATCTTATGTACTGAGCTTCTTTATATTTTCAGCTGACACAAAATGATAAAGTACTTGGTAGAGTGAAATTCATGGTTCCAGAATTTCATGCATATGCACATTCCACATCATGTCAGGCATATGATATTCCTATCTTATGGTGGAAAAATTATTTTTTCAGATGAGGTATTCCATTCTTTATCAAGATAGTGTGGGTCTGTCAAATGGCGAGCAGTGTGAGCGGCTTTGGTCATATTTACGACAGTTTAGCTCTATGACAAGGGAGATGACTGCTTCCCATCGCCAGGATGTGCTAACTGATGCTCTTCTATACTACTCTCGTAAGGTTTCAATGACAACAGGTTTTATGTGGCAGTTTTATCTTGTGTCATCTCAGTTTAATTTCTTAAATAGATGTTAATAACTATTAAAGTGCATATCAAATTTTCTTTGATTCATTTTCAGGGCAGTTGGCCGTTAGTCGTCATGCAAGGGCGAAGAATGCACTAACAACATCAGCTACAGAACTGTTAAACCTACTGAAGGAGTTGCCAGGTACAAAAATATGTGCAAATATATAGCATGCTTGGAAAAATGCTGTGCATAGTATATCTCATTCTTTGTACACTAGTCCTAAGTGTGGTGCAAGCCATTGATTAGTACAGTGTAATCCGGATATAGTGTACTGCAAGTGGCTGGCTGATTTGGTACGTTGTAAGCAAAGAAAACAGATATCCACTAGATAGCTGTCCTATGTTACTTTGTGTTGAATTATATATCTTTTTGAGTGCTGTTCCCACTTTTAGAGCCAGAAAGATTTTGGAAATTAAAATGCATCTACAATCTTGCACTATTATGCTAAGCTATACTTGGAATTTTGTTTCTAGAGGACGAAAACCAAGTTATTGAGTGGGAAACTGAACTGTTTCATATGTCAGAAACAGTATCAAAAGGTAGGCTGTGCTGTTAAAAATGACTGATTTTCATTTTGATTTAAGCAGTTGTATTTAATAGTGGACGTTGTTTTACAGTTTGTTAATGTGGCTGTTTTCCTTATAGACCTTTCCTAATCCAGATTTTTATTTTGAAAGGGCAACAGTACCATAGCAGAAGAGGATTGGCAAACGAAATATGTTCGTCTTCTGTTGATGCACAAACAGGTGAGGTTGACTATTTACTGGCTTAGCCAGCTACTTTATTACTTTACCGTTAAAATTAGCCCTAGAGGACCATAATGCACGAGGTGTTGTTTTATAGATATTTCTTTGTGTTCTAGCGATTCTGTGGACACATCAGCAGATGTTGGTGATGCATTACTGATAAGTCTTATTCTAAATAGGATGAGAAGGTGAGGTGGAAAATCTATTCCTTTATCTTTACATTGAGTATATAAGCTTTCATATTATGTCTGTACCACGCCGAGTACAGTTACTTCAATCTTCCTTCTCTAGTCATCAATAGATTATCCTATAAGGCTGGTTCCATGTCATTGTACACAGTTATAGAACAAATTACAATATTTCTCTAAGTTTTGGTGGAAGTGAATAATCTCTCCTGCGTTTTTATGCAGAGGTGTAGAACAGTTGCGGAAATTAGAGGAGCAGGGGCGTCGTGGGACCAAAATTTTAGGGGGGGCCAAGATCCAAAATTTTCCGACAAAACTTTTTTGAAGAAAATTTTGAAAAACAGAAATGTTCGCATTTAACATCGTTTTTTGCGCACAAGACACACCCACCGACAAGAGCTTACGGAAAATTCTTTGTGAAGTGTTAAAATTTAAGTAAAAGGTTACAGCTGACCTGTACATCCGTACAAGATCTTCGGTACACGATAAACTGTACTGAAAATGTACCCTGAACGGCACGAAGGCTGATACGCCAGTTGAAAATAAAATTAACATACCAAGAGGGTAGAAACCGATACACTGATCAGAGCTGTCACTTTTCCCACATTTACTGCACTTAAAATTGAAGTATTTCTATCCACACAAAATAAAAATGATAGCAACTGTAAAGTATAAATCTGCTAATCATATAACATATGAACAACAGTTATAATAGCATATTCTGTAATAGTTGGCTTGCTGCAAATGAATCAATAATGTCCTCATAATTCAATTGCTTTACCAATTCTCCTTCGACATTTACAAGCATCAATGCATTAAGTCGTGCCTGTCCCATGGTTGATCTCAGTCTATTTTTTACATATTTCAATTTCGAAAAGGTTCGTTCACACTTAGTGGAGCCAATTGGGAGTGTGACTAAAATCTTGTAGAGGCAGAATAGGTTTGGATATGCACTCTTTAAATTGTACTTTGCCAATAGTTTCAATGCTGTTAGAAAGTTCTCTCGATTCAAATCAGAATTTCCTGAAGCATTAGATTCAGATAGCAATGACAGCTGGCTAGATTCCTTCAGATTGGGATAAATTTCAACAAATGACGCATATTCCTCCTTCAACTTGTTGGAATCTTGACCATAGTTCTGTGCAACATTTTTGAAGGCATTGGATGGCAATGTGTTGCTGCTTCTATGGTCTTTAAAACATTCTGGATCAAGTAAGGCAAAATCGGCAAGGATAGCCTTGTGCGACGAGAAGCGCTCATTAATTGATCTAACTGAAGTGTTAATTGCATATAAGAAAGTTTCCCTACGATACATGCATGCTGGATTTTCTTCAATCACCTCGTCAGCCGTATCGATTTCATCGGCCATTCTCTTTCTCTTTCGTGTGCGTTTTTTTACAAAATTTTGCTGCTCAAGTTCGTGACTTGCGCAGAACTCTTTTGCCTGAGTCAAGATCACGCCAAACTCGTCACAAAGCTGTTGCAGTTGTTGTTTGGCTGTTTCCACCAATCGAATAGCTGTCAAGAAGTCGATTTTTTCAGACTGTAGATATGAAGAAGCTGGGTCAGTTATAGCGAAAATTCTCTTGAAGAGATGCGCTGTCAAAACGGTCTCAAATGAAGTCAACTTTCTTTCCAATGCTTCAGCGTCATTTACTGTTTCGTTGCTCTGTGAAGGTGATTGGCAATCATTCAAGGTATCAATGAAACAGTCATATAAGCTTTCAGAGTGTGAAAAGAAAACATCATCAAGCGCTCTTTGGTGTGACCACCACCTCGTAGTAGAAACTCGTTGTGGTCTATGATTTTGAGAAATGTTAGCAATTTTCTGCTTTTCTTCCAGGATGTCGCTTCTTTTTCTTGACGCAGAGAAAAACTAGTACAATTGTTCCAAAAATCCAAATAGCGATTTAGCAGCAATCGAAGAACTGCAAGCTTCCATTATTACTAAGTTCAGTACGTGGTCAAACGTCCAAATGAAAAGACACTTAGAACTCTCCTTTTGAATCAGCGATTTAAGGCCGTTGTATTTTCCCCTCATGACAGAGGCCCCATCATACGACTGCCCCACGGCATCACTCAAATTGATCGAACTTTTGCTCAGAACGTCCCTTAAGGTCGCTAACAAGCCTTTGGCAGACGAATCTTTCACTCTTTGGATATTCACTAGGCGCTCTGTTATATCATAGGAATCATTCAAATACCTTATGATTAGAGACAGTTGATCAGCATGAGATGCATCTGTTGTGCAGTCCATTGCTATGCTGTAGATTCC
>OLMO02000325.1:419573-429868 GCA_900291935.2 Cassiopea xamachana
AGAAATCACTAGAAGGGGACACATATGCAGCAGGCGCATTTGATTGCTAAGCTATGAAAAATACTCAAAATGTAAGAAAATTACCACAAATATTATTGAATTTGCATGCTATTTGCATCTAAGTAGGATGTGGATCTCAAAAATGTAGATTCAGAAGACTATATAGTCAATTATCAAGTCTTGAACTAACTTTTAAACTTCAAAGCCATTTTTCTCCAAACAAGGATTTTCTCCAACTGTAATATTTAGTTTCTGCAAAATTTTTACAGAGAGATCAGAAACCTGCATGTCTATACATAATCTTGTTCCTAGATGTCTGGAGAACAAGATAAAAGCATTAGAATTTTCATTCAAGGTATCTGAAAAAAGTTACCTTGATATAAGTAAACATGCAAAATGGCAAAAATTGAACATTTTAGGAAAAATTGTAATATTTTTCCACTAAAATGTTTTAGAGCACAATTAATGGCTTTATCCTGTATTTCAGGTCTCAGGCATCCGTTTGATATATTTAAGGATTATGTAAATGGTGAAACAAAAAGTTTTTGCAGAAACTTCTGAGGCCACTAATTGGATCCTAATTAGTGGTTACCATGGCAGCAAATTAAGATACGGCAATTTTGATGACAGATTTGAAATCAGCATGTAAATTTCTATCAGTATGCCAACTGTCAGCAAAATCTACCAAAAACTGTGGAATTTGAAATTTCGACCAGTAACCTACCTTAAAAATGACTGATTTTCATTTTGATTTAAGCAGTTGCATTTGATAGTGGACGTTTTTTTACAGTTGTTAATGTGGATGTTTTCCTTATAGACCTTTCCTAATCCAGATTTTTAGTTTGAAAAGGCAACAGTACCATAGCAGAAGAGGATTCGCAAATGAAATATGTTCGTCTCCTGTTGATGCACAAACAGTTGAGGTTGGCTATTTACTGGCTTAGCCAGCTACTTTATTACTTTACCGTTAAAATTAGCCCTAGAGGACCATAATGCACGAGTTGTTGTTTTATAGATATTTCCTTGCGTTCTAGCAATTCTGTGGACACGTCAGCCGATGTTGGTGATGCATTACTGATAAGTCCCGTTCTAAATAGGATGAGAAGGTGAGGTGGAAAATCTATTCCTTTATCTTTACATTGAGTATATAAGCTTTCATATTATTTCTGTACCACGCCGAGTACAGTTACTTCAATCTTCCTTCTCTAGTCATCAAACAATTATCCTATAAGGCCGGTTCCATGTCATTGTACACTGTTATAGAACAAATTACAATATTTCTCTAAGTTTTGGTGGAAGTGAATAATCTCTCCTGCGTTTTTATGTAGAGTTGTAGCACAGTTGTGGACATTAGAGGAGAAAAACAATGTGCGACGACTTTGGAAGGTCGATCAACCGAGCATAAAAGAATACATTAGTAAGGTGGAGTTTGAAGAGAGACGGGAAATAATTGAGAAGCTTCGGGCAATGGCATTTGATCAATGGTTTCTACTATCATTAAAAAGAAGATACTCAAGTATGCTTTCCTGAAATTAGCATGAATGTATTTATATATTTAAGTATATAAGGTTTATCTATATTGTCAGTACAGTCTCGCATCTATTTCTGCAACTTTATTTTCCATATGGTTCTCCTGTTCCATTTGGGAACTGAAAGGTCTAACTCTATGGTAATTTGTCATCTATATTGCATTGCTGAAGCTTTATGTGTGGCTCACAATTGAATTCGTGTTTTTAAAAGTAACAGGATGGAGAATGATTAATGTATCAATTATTTTATTTGCATTTTAGCTGGCCAAAAGATTGCGAAGATTCTTACATGTAGTAATAATAAAGTTTGGAACATAAAGCATGTACTACGTGAATACAATTCAAGACCAGCTGTTACGATGAATCTGGCACCCAAACATGCTCTTGGTATTGACTACCAGGAAATACTAGATATTCAGAGCACACTTTACGAAGATCTACCTAGCTTTGGAGATGACGGTGTTGCATCAGATGTTAAGCGGAGGGCTGTAGAATTGAGCGTCATGCGTAGAAGGGCATAAGAAGAGATTGAATTGTGTAAACAAGACATGATATGTACATTACAGAATCTTACTTTAGAGAAACAAAACGTCATGCAGTCAATTGATAGCCTAAAGTCCAGTTCATAGGAAGGCAGTTACAGCAGAGGAGCTATAAGCAGTTTAATGTATAGGCTGCTTGATCTGATCAGTAAATGTACCATGCATTGTAGCAATATCTCCATTCATTCAAAGAACTGCATCAGATATTCAAGATAGCGACAACGAAGATGATGCTGAAGAAGATATGTGTGATATGTATGATGTAGAGACTGAGTACAACACTACCAATTCATTTTCTATGTTTTGCTTCGAAGACAGTGATTAGTGCTTATATCTTTGTAACTTTATTTTCATAGCTCCCCCTGTCAATGACAGTTCTTGGTCTATGCAGGGCCCTCCCTTTTCCAGCACCCCTTATTTCCAACCCACAGTTGTTTCAATACTTGCGAGTACTCCTTATTGCAATGGGATTATAAGCTGTTATTTTGGTGTATTATTCATATAAAGTAATAATTTTGATATTTCCTCTTACCGCTGAAAGTGATAGCTCTTATATACCAGGAAACGCCTCTTAGAAAGTACCTTCCTTAATAGTATTTGATATAGCATTGCTAAATACGTCACTCTTAATACATTCATGGGTCCGATTGCATGATTGACAGTTAGTTGTATTATAATTAGGAACTGGTAAGCTATTCTGGTTTGCTACTTATTTTTTAGCTGTTTCATATCTCCTTATGGTCAAGTACTTAATACTCAATGAAGTTGAGTTGTTCATTTCTCTTCCATACACAATAGTATGTGTGACTACTAGAATATCTTGTGTTGCATGACAGCTTCTGTTGACCGGTACTGTATTTTATTTTGCATACAACTTCCTAGAAAAGTACATCGCAAAAGAATTTCCCTTTTTTAATGAATGGATATATGGTGCCAAGATGTGGCGTTACATCCCCGCCAAAATTCAAGTTTATACTTGTTTGTAAACTTTTTCACTAAAATACATTAATATGTAAGAGACATCATCTTGGTTGTAACATCGGGCTCTGAATTAATAAAAAATGGCCTACATGCTACTAAGTTAAGAACAAATTTAGAACAGTTCAGTCTCAGAATTTGGATAAAATAAACAACAGCCAGCCTGTACCTCGATTTTACCGGTTCTTATAAAAAGGAGTGCACACATTCATTCATACACTTTCTTTCGTCTGTCAAAAGTCAGTAAAGAACTTTCTTAACTTGTGAAGTAACTAGTTCTCACAAGCTAGTAATAATGCAGTTTGCCTTCAAAGGAAACATTTTATCTGCCTTTTACTTAGGAGATAAATATGAAGGTTGGGGGCTGCGCTCCCTTCTACTACAGCTGGGGGCTAAAAGGCTGTGCTCCCCTTCTACAACACTGAATTACACTTCTATACAGTATTGATTATTATTTTCCATTGATGTTTTGCATCTTCGTCAAAAGGCTTGATTACTATTCTTGATTTTCTGGTGAAGTGACGCCTCTGGTATGCAAGAACAGTTAAAATACAAGGTGCAGAGGCAATACAAGTAAAGAATTTTGAGGCTCTGCAAAAGTTGGGTATTCGTAAAAAAAGGAACATATATCTGACATATATCACAAGTGTGCAGTTGGTGGAGTACAACACCATGTAGGGGTAACTATCGGTACACCACTGAGTACACCCCGATATAGTGGACTTATCTTGCACACCAGGTTCATTGAATGCCGAATTTCCAAACTTGCATATCAAATTGCCTAATTTGAATGTCGAATTGCCAAACTTGGATCGCAGTATCAAACATACTTATAGACTTTTGAGAGTTTAATGGTGGAATGTGAAAGAGGAATATCGAAGGGCAAAACTAAGGTTGCACCTTGCGAAAAGCAGGTAGGTAAGTGAAATGTTAATTTTCACGGGGATATAACGCCATACCAACAGATCAGTGCTACATTTTAACTTTTTCACTAACAGCTGTATGCTTTCTACACATACTGTACTAAACAAAGCTTTTAACCATCTTGTTGACCAGAAATGTATTTTACTTTGCATACAACTTCTTGCAATTCAAAAAATACAGCATTACTGGAATCTTTAGAAACTGTTCCATAGTTGCAAGAGGAGTTTACTCCATAGGCTTCTCAAGGAGAGATATATTTGACTTAGACCGAGAAGAGACATGTAACAACAGTACTTTTAGGACGTGTATGTGATGTTGTATCATACCTAATTTTAGGGAAATGTTATCACTGCACATTTCACACAAAATGAAGCATTCTGAGGGGGTAAAACCAATAGGGGGCCTGGTATATATGTACCAGCACGTTTTATGGATTATTTTGAGATATTTTCCAGTAGCTTAAAAAGAAAGGTAAAATTACTAAAAACAGGGATACCGTAAAAGAAAAGTCAAGTAAACTCAGCAGTTGCATTTCACAGTACATTCCATGTTCTGGTAGCATTGTTTTCAAGAAAGTTAGGTCTATAAGTTAATCTAAGGTTTTTGAATATTTTTGTCATGGTTATGGGGCATTTTCCAAAGGAGATGTTGGACAAGCAGTTAGACTGTGCAATATGTACATACAAAAAAGTCAGGACTCTTTTCCAAGTATGACCAAAATGGCTAAGCACCGTTCTTATCACTGCACATGTCATAATTTGTCACTAAACGTTTTGAGTTTATCACTTCACAAATTGGTTATCACTGCACACTAAAATTAGGTATGTGTTGTATGTTAAACATAAAGAGTAAGTGTAGTGTTGAGGCATACACCTGATCACCAGCTGTCATTATAAACTGCTGGCTTCCACTTTGCAGCCCTTTGTTTTTGAAATTCGATTCCAAAATGGTATAATTCTGGAGCTTTTACCTAACTATTTTATCACTGAACTGTTGTCGATGATATTATGTACTGATGGTTTCACGAATGCTTACAGAAAGAAACCCTAACCCTAGTGACCTTAACCCCGAAAACCCTAACCATAGTATGTAAGAAAGATGATTAATAACGAGATTATGGTTGATGAGCTATGTACCATTTTGTTGCGTCCTCTGCGGTGGAAGGAGTTGAATAAAAATAATCCCTGTGCCCCCCTTCTGAGGGGAAGATTGTATGTATGAAAGATGTTTTTTCCAGATGAGTGATTGCGGAGGAGCCTATATAGCGATATAGTCACTACACAGCCTCCGCACATGTTATAGCTCATCCTTCTGACGTTCCTCATAGCTGGTTAGTTTAGGAAAGCATAAATAAAAGCTTTCAATGGATCATAGAGATTAAGGTAGCAGCCCCGGGAAACTGTACAAGAACATTAATTACTGCACCCATCCCTTGTAAGTCAGGGTGCACTCCATTAAATGAGGGCACCTTTCGCAAGAGTTTTCATATTGCTTATTTGAAATAGGTTAAATAGTCATATGTGGTGACTTCACCCAGTTGTGTGAAGGTGAAATGTTTTGGAAAAATAGGTAAACAGCAGCGTCACCAGCAATGTCCTTCTGGAAAAATTGCCCGAATGCAATGAGCATCTATAGAACTGCAGCCCCCTCCTGCTCCCCCTCCCAGGGGCGGATCTAGACTGTCGCACAGGTCGCACATGTGACAGTCAACATTCAGCTGCACAACACTATTTTTAGTCAATTAGAAAACTTTTCCAATTTGTACTACATCAAATCAGCTCTAAGATGGATTTTTCTGTTTGCTCTAAGTAGTTAGGGAATTATATAGAAGAATTATATAGAAGTGTCTTACATTTTCTTACTCTGTGGAGGAGCTAATCAGAAAGAGTAGATCCTATGTTTATTCCGGATTGTTAACTCTTACAGTTTTTACTGAATCCCAACAGGGCAACAAAGTAGATAGATTAAGATGTCTGTGCACAGGATGCTTCTTTCCCACTGTCGCATGACTGTAACATGACTGTCGCACAATTTGCATATGAATTGAGGTAGCCAATCATATCGTTGTCCTGTGCGACCCTATGCCTAAAGGATGCTTTGTAGTGGTGTCGCACAATCTTAAAATAGATTTGATAACTAGATTTTAGTATGTTGCTCAGCACGTGAAAGGCCACAGTATTCCATTCATGTCGCAATCTTTAATATCTTTTGATGGATTTACTGGAAAAAGTAAAGCACTTTATTGAACTACAACGCGTTGGAGGTAATCTATAATGCTGAATTAGCAAAGCTCGGCAAATGTGCGGTAATTTCGAAAACACCCTGTTAGCTGAAGACTTGCCTGCTAGCAGCGACATTCCAAAGAATGATGCATGCCTTCGCATTATGAGTGATAAAGGAGTCGTAGCTGCAAGGTACATTTCAACATATCATTTTTAATACTAAATTATATTCTATTGCTCCTAAAACGTGCCTGAAACCAATCTGAAATCATGTGCAGAGAGCAGGTAACTTTCAGGATCATATTTCATATTGCTGGGGAATAATCCTGAGAATGGTAATTCCCCATGCTCAAAGCACATTTTTGTGTTGTCATTTCAGTTACATGGACTTTTCACGAGAGGTTCTAGTGTTGGACTTTAGGGGCCCATCTGATTCATTTTACTGTCTTTTTTATGTAGGAAGTTTCTTAACACTATTGTTTGCTATAGGGAATATTGCCATTTTTTTGAGGGGCACATGACCTCCAACCCTCCTTGATCCACCCCTGCTTATAACGAAGCATGAGGTATTAGTAGCAATTCATTTATAACTCTGAGTACTGTAGTGGGTTATAGCATTGGTTAGGGTTAGGGTTATAATTGCAATTGGAAATTATATGAGTACCTCTTTTGCATGGTTTAATTGTAAATAGTCTGTTGATACTACAGAACTGTACCACTGCACGAAAGCGGCAATATTATTTTGGCATACTTGAAAGCTTTTTTCGTACGACACTCATCAGAGTATGAAAACGTCGGATAATGACCTATAGGTTAACCGAAATACATATCCAGATGCAGTTACTGTGTTAGGATGCGTCTAATTGGCCCCAAGTGTGACCAATTAGGACCTATTAACATAGTTTACTTAAAGAGTCCCAATGAGAAAACAAACTCTTTTTGTCTACACAAGACTGGGTTTTGAGTCTTCATGTAAATAGATTCCAAAACACTTAAATGAAAAGACGATCCTGCTTGTCCAATGATCCGAAAATTGTCATCTGTATATGTTTTGGCGTATTCTGGACTTGCAATGAGGTGCTGTCCTATGGCCGACTCACCATTAATTTTAATGTGTTATGGTGTAATATTTACGTCCTCAACATTTGTACTTTATTTTGACTATCTTCATCAGCCCCACAGCAAAAATTCACAGAATTCCTTGGCTTGACCACGCCTACTAACGAGCCACGACCTATGTGCGACAGTCATGAAATTTTCTAGATCCGCCCCTGCCCCCTCCTACTACGCTTATGGCAATAAGCAACCTATTCACTTCAGCCTAAACTTAAATAGACTTCTATGTAGACCATGGAAAGAGCTAAGACCCTTTAGACAAAAGCACATTTATATCGATACCCTTTTCCACATCTACCTGTACCAAAGCAATGCGAATATGATATTGCTTTAGACTTTGACTCGTACTAATGCAATTTATTTTTTATGGGACAACTAGCATGCTAAATTAACGTTCTTCGAAACACGCCCCCCTCAAAATGTGTAGAACTATTCTTTGGAGAATTTGAGCCACTTATACATGCCCTAGCAACGACACTTTAGCCTAATGCCTGAAAAACTCTGGCTGGTCCGCGTCTGATAGTTCCTGGCCCATATGTTTACAACATCTGTGAGGAAAGCATTGCATAAAACATGGCAGTAATAGGAACGAATTCTTTGTTGTCAATTCTGAAATTGTATTCTCCACTTTAACTACAAAACTCCACGATACTGCAATGCATTCCCTTTCCATTGTATTCTTCCAGCTGCGAAGCAAGGAGGTGGCATGGGGGGCAGTGCCCCCTACTAAATGTGTTGAATGCCCATAACTTTGAATCTCTATCATTTACTATCTTGTTGTATTTTCTAATTCAGTGACAATGGAATGAAGCTTTCTATTTTCCCATAACTGTAAACTGTTCCTAAGCACAACCACCTATGCAAAGGGAGGCGGCACCTTTCTCGAGACATAATCAGTAACACCTACCTGACGCTTTCACAGTGAGCAATGTGTGAAAGGTTCTACCACTCTAGAGATATAGGGCAGCCATAAATTGACTTGCCTTATTGTGACGTTAAAAATTTGCCAAAGTGTTTACAAGGTACAATGCATTTCACCAACAAGCTATACTGTACCATTTTATCAATATGCATGTTGACAGTATACATAAAAAGGAAGCTAGATAGAGAAGGCAAACAACTATGATAAGGGTCCAGACCAAGAAGAAAAGGAATGGAAAGCACAGCAAGGAAGTAGAAAATAAAAATAATAAAAGGAGTAGAGTACGAAAGGAAGTTAAAAAAACGGCCCATACTTCATAATAAGATAGGCAGGGATGTCCTGATGGGGGGTGTGAGGACCCAAATAGTTTCAAAACTGCGATATAGTCAAAAGTAAGCCATGCTCCAACGATTTTAGTCACAGTATTTTCCGTGAACAGTCTTTCTTACGAGCAGATATTGGTCCAATGGGAATAACTTCTGCTTCAACCTTCATCAGGGTCTACATGTCACACAGTTGTACACATTTCTCTCTTCTCCTGCCATATGTTGCTTGTTTATATAGCTAATAAGAATGGCAGACATCCACGAAGAAGTCTGCAACTGAAGTAAACAACTGATTACATGACACGAATAAAAGTACGAATATTAATCTGAATATATGCCAGACTTGAGTATTTAGAGTGTGCAGCTATCATTTGATAATCATAGACGATTAATACTTTATATAGCAAATTAAAATCCATAGCATAGGTAGGCCAGTAAGCTCTCGTAAGATCGCAAGAAACTCCTAGTAAATGATAAATGAACGCCCTCGTAAGAGCAGTATAAGTAATGTACATGAATAATAGAGAAGGAATGGCTCTGATATTCAGATATTGACAGATACTGAGTCACCAGGGATTACTGAAGTTGAAACATTGATATGGGAAGTACAATTATCATGATAAATCCTAACGATAAAGCTGGCGAGGACTTTCTGAAAGCTGAAGAATGCTCACCCAGTGATTCATGGCGAATGTGTGGTGAACATATAAGCAAATGAATTTTACGGGGAAAACATTCTTCAGCTGTTATTAAAGTTGTATAAATAGCATGAAGGCGAATTTCACGGTTGTCGTCAAACTCAAAAGGTACAGTGATTTACGAACGTTTACAAAACAGAGCCAAATATAAGAATAATGTAACGATGGGTAAAGGAATGTTGGATACTGAACTTGGGAACAGTATGCAGAATAATATGAAATTACCAGTTCAACACAAGCATCTGCAACTTTTCACTAGTAGATACTTTAAGATGGTATTTCCCATCCTCTATCTTTTCATATTCATCAGCCATCAACACATGCCTCCTCCCATTGCTAACCATGACATTTGCTTCAAAAATGGAACGAAGTTGTGGTAAAACAATAAACGACCGTTCTTCCTCTGATTGTGCAATCCATTTACCTGTAATTCTATGTCGTCATCAGCCTACGTCGCTACGTAGCTGTACGAGAGAGAGCGCAGCGCAGGAGCTAGCCAGTTGTGCATGCCATGTGCTGGCCAGATGTATGAAGGCCTACAACGATTTCCAAATCCGACGAATCACCACAGAATCTTGGCATCTGTTTAGCTACAAAGTTTGCAGATCAAAGGATAAGTTTGTTTTTCTCTATTATTTATTTTACCCGTTTTGGTTCTTGATTAAACCCCTCTTTTTGGAGGTACATCTACTGCTTGCATATAGGGTAGTATGGCCTCCAATGCAAAGTCCCCAGCAGAACTAAGCCCGAGATCTACTGATCTCGTAGATGAGCCTGATAAGTCTGATCTGTTTTTATCAGTATTAAGTAAAATGCCGAGTAGTCTGGATAATAACAATGCTCTTCTGGCTAATTTACTTGAAAAATCGAGCCAATTAACCTCTGTTCATGATACTTGTGATATTTATGAACCTCAGGCAAAGAGATTACGATATGAATGTTCTTCAGATTCAGATCATTCACTTGCGACCTCAGCTGCTCAGGCTGCAGTAGATCCAGCTGCTCAGTCAGCACAATATCCAGCTGCTCAGTCAGCAC
>OLMO02000325.1:433431-449493 GCA_900291935.2 Cassiopea xamachana
CAATAATATAATGGGATAAAGACGCAAAAAGGCAAAATGGAAGTCATCAGACTGAAACTGATGTGATGTCTGTACAAAAAATCTAGTTTTTAAAAATTGGAAGTAAAGATCTCAACTTTTCCGACAAGATCAGCTTTTTCCGACAATTTCCGACAAATTTGGTTGCAGGGGGGCCGGGGCCGCCCCCTGGCCCCCCCCGCCACGACGCTTCTGTAGAGGAGAAAAACAATGTGCGACGACGTTGGAAGGTCGATCAACCGAGCATAAAAGAATACATTAGTAAGGTGGAGTTTGAAGAGAGACGGGAAATACTTGAGATGCTTCGGGCAATGGCATTTGATCGATGGTTTATACTATCATTAAAAAGAAGATACTCAAGTACGCTTTCCTGAAATTAGTATGAATGTATTTATATATTTAAGTATAAAAGGTAATCTTTATTGTCAGTACAATCTCGCATCTGTTTCTGCAACTTTATTTTCCATATGGTTCTCCAGTTCCATTTGGGAACTGAAAGGTCTAACTCTATGGTAATTTGTCATCTATATTGCATTGTTGAAGCTTTAGGTGTGGCTCACAATTGAATTCGTGTTTTTAACAGTAACAGGATGGAGAATGATTAATTTATCAATTTTATTTGCATTTCAGCTGGACAAAAGATTGCGAAGATTCTTACACGTAGTATTAATAATAACGTTTTGAACATAAAGCATGTACTACGTGAATACAATTCAAGACCAGCTGGTAAGATGAATCTGGCACCCGAACATGCTCTTCCTATTGACTACCAGGAAACACTAGATATTCAGAGCACACTTTACGACAATCTACCTAGCTTTGGAGACGACAGTATTGCATCAGATGTTAATTGGAGGGCTGTAGAATTGAGCGTCATGCGTAGAAGGGCAAAAGAAGAGATTGAATTGTGTAAACAAGACATAATATGTACATTACAGAATCTTACTTTAGAGAAAAAACAAGTCATGCAGTCAAGTGATAGCCTAAAGTCCATTTCAAAGGAAGGCAATTACAGCAGAGGAGCTATAAGCATTTTATTGTATAGGCTGCTTGATCTGGAGAGTTTGATTTGCTATAACCGAGAGATTTTCAAGAATGCTGGTATAGAAGGATAGGTAAGTGTACCATGCATTGTAGCAATATCTCCATTCATTCAAAGAGTTGCATCAGGTATTCAAGATAGCGACGACGAAGATGATGCTGAAGAAGATATGTGTGATATGTATGATGTAGAGACTGAGTACAACACTAACAATTCATTTTCTATGTTTTGCTTCGAAGACAGTGATTAGTGCTTATGTCTTTGTAACTTTATTTTCATAGGTCCCCCTGTCAATGACAGTTCTCGGTCTATGTAGGGTAAACATTGATATGCCCTCCCTTTTCCAGCACCCCTTATGTCCAACCCACAGTTGTTTCAACACTTGCGAGTACTCCTTATTGCAATGGGATTATCAGCTGTTATTTTGGTGTATTATTCATATAAATTAAAAATTTAGATATTTCCTCTTACCGCTAAACGTGATAGCTCTTATATACCAGGAAACACCTCTTAGAAAGTACCTTCCTTAATAGTAGTTGATATAGCGTTGCTAAATACGTCACTCTTAATAAATTCATGGGTCCAATTGCATGATTGACAGTTAGTTGTATTATAATTAGGAAATCGTAAGCTATTCTGGTTTGCTAATTATTTTTTAGCTGTTTCATATCTCCTTATGGTCAAGTACTTATTGCTCAATGAAGTTGAGTTGTTTATTTCTCTTCCATACACAATAGTATGTGTGACTACTGGAATATCTTGTGTTGCATGACAGCTTCTGTTGACCGGTAATGTATTTTATTTTGCATACAACTTCCTAGAAAAGTACATCGCAAAAGATTTTCCTTTTTTTAATGAATGGATATATGGTGCCAAGATGTGGTGTTACATCCCCGCCAAAATTCAAGTTTATACTTGTTTGTAAGCATTTTCAATAATATACATTAATATGCAAGAGACATCATCTTGGTGGTAACATTGGGCTCTGAATCAATAAAAAATAGCCTACATGCTACTAATGTAAGAACACCTTAAGAACAGTTCAGTCTCAGAATTTGGATAAAGTAAACAACAGCCAGCCTGTACCTCGATTTTACCGGTTCTTATACAAAGGAGTGCACACATTCATTCATAAACTTTCTTTTGTCTGTCAAAATTCAGTACAGACTGTTCTTAACTTGTGAAGTAACTATGTCTCTCAAGCTGTTAATAAAGCATTTTGCCTTCAAAGGACACATTTTATCTGTCTTTTACTTAGAAGATAAATACGAAGGTTGGGGGCTGCACTCCCTTCTACTACAGCTGGGGGCTAAAAGGCTGTGCTTCCCTTCTACAACACTGAGTTACACGTCTATACAGTATTGATTATTATTTTCCATTGATGTTTTGCATCTTTGTCAAGAGGCTTGAATAAAATTCTTGATTTTCTGGTGAAGTGACGCCTATGGTATGCAAGAAAAGTTAAAATACAAGTCGCAGAGCCAATACAATTAAAGAATTTTGAGGCTCTGCAACAGTTGGGTATTCTTAACAAAAGGAACATATATCTGACATATATCAAAAGTGTGCAGTTGGTGGAGTACACCACCATGTAGGGGGTAACTATCGGTACGCCACTGAGTACACCCCGATATAGTGGGCATACCTTGCACCCCAGGTTCATGTATAATGCTCAAGCTTGAATGCCGAATTTCCAACCTTGCATATCAAAGTGCCTAATTTGAATGTCGAATTGCCAACCTTGGATCGCATGATCAAACATACATATAGAATTTTGAGATATTAACGGTGGAATGTGAAAGAGGAATATCGAAGGGCAAAACTAAGGTTGCACCTTGCGAAAAGCAGGTAGGTAAGTGACACTTTAATTTTGGTGGGGACATAACTCCATACCAACAGATCAGTGCTAAATTTTAACTTTTTCACTAACAGCTGTATGCTTTCTAAACATACTGTACTAAACAAAGCTTTTAAACATCTTGTTGACCAGAAATGTATTTTAATTTGCATACAACTTCCTGCAATTCAAAAAATACAGCATTACTGGAATCTTTAGAAACTGTTCCATAGTTACAAGAGGAGTTTACTCCATAGGCTTCTCAAGGAGAGATATATTTCACGTAGACCGAGAAGAGACACGTAACACCAGTACTTTTAGGACGTGTATGTGATGTTGTATCATACCTAATGTTAAGGAACTTTTATCACAGCACATGTCACAAGAAGTGAAGCATTCTGAGGGGGTATAACCAATAGGGGGCCTGGTATATATGTACCAGCATGTGTTATGGATTATTTTGATATATTTTCCAGTAGCTTAAAAAGAAAGGTAAAATTACTAAAAACAGGGATACTGTAAAAGAAAAGTCAAGTAAACTGAGCAGTTGCAATTCACAGTACATTCCGTGATCTGGTACCAATTTTTTCAAGAAATTTAGGTGTATAAGGTATTCTACGATTTTTGAATATTTTTTGTCGTGGTTATGGGGCATTGTCCAAAGGAGACGTTGGACAAGCAGTTAAACTTTGCAATATGTACGTACAAAAAGTCAGGACTCTTTTCCAAGTATGACCAAAATGGCTAAGCACCGTTCTTATCACTGCACATTCTATAATTTGTCACTACACGTTTTGAGCTTATCACTGCACAAATTGGTTATCACTGCACACTAAAATTAGGTATGTGTTGTATGTTAAACATGCTGTCATTATAAAATGCTGGCTTCCACTTTGCAGCCCTTTGTTTTTGAAATTTGATTCAAAAATGGTATAATTTTGGAGCTTTTATCTAAATGTTTTATCACTGAAATGTTTTCGATGATATTATATATTGATGGTTTCACGAATGCTTACAGAAAGAAACCCTAACCCTAGTGACCCTAACCCTGAAAACCCTAACCCTAGTATGTAAGAAGGATGATTAATAATGAGATTATGGTTGATGAGCTATGTACCGTCTTGTTGCATCCTCTACGGTGGAAGGAGTTGAATAAAAATAATCCCTGTGCCTGCCTTCTGAGGGGAAGATTGTATGAATGAAAGATGTTTTTTGCAGATGAGTGATTGCGGAGGAGCCTATACAGCGATATAGTCACTACACAGCCTCCGCACACGTGATAGCTCATCCTTCTGCCATTCTTCATAGCTGGTTAGTTTAGGAAAGCATAAATAAAAGCATTCAATGGATCATAGAGATTAAGGTAGCAGCCCCGGGAAACATTAACGGACAGTTAATTGCTGATCCCATCCCTTGTAAGTCAGGGTGCACTCCATTAAACGAGGGCACCTTTCGCAAGAGTTTTCATATTGCTTATTTGAAATAGGTTAAATATTCATATGTGGTGACTTCACCCATTTGTGTGAAGGTGAACTGTTTTGGAAAAATAGCTAAACAGCAGCGTCACCAGCAATGTCCTTCTGGAAAAATTGCCCGAATGCAATGAGCATCTATAGAACTGCAGCCCCCTCCTGCTCCCCCTCCTACTACGCTTATGGCTATAAGCAACCTATTCCATTCAACCTAAACTTAAATAGACTTCTATGTAGAACATGGAAAGAGCTAAGACCCTTTAGACGAAAAGCACAGTTAAATCGATACCCTTTTCCACATATACCTGTACCAAAGCAATGCAAATATGATATTGCTTTAGAATTTAACTCGTACTAATGCATTTTATTTCTTATGGGACAAATAGCATGCTAACTTAACGGTCTTCGAAACACGCCCCCCATCAGAATGTGTAGAACTATTCTTTGGAGAATTTGTGCCATTTATATGTGCCCTAGCAATGATACTTTAGCCTAATGCCCGAAAAACTCTGGCTGGCCCGCGTCTGATAGGTCCTGGCCCATATGTTTACAATACCTGTGAGGAAAGCATTGCATAAAACATGGCAGTAATAGGAACGAATTCTTCATTGTCTAGTCTGAACTTGTTTTCTACGCTTTAACTACAAAACTCCACGATACTGCAATGCATTCCCTTTCCATTGTATTCTTTCAGCCGTGAAGCAAGGAGGTGGCATGGGGGGCAGTGCCCCCCTACTGAATGATTTTGCATGCCCATAACTTTGAATCTCAATCATTTACTATCTTGTTGTATTTTCTAATTCAGTGACTATAGAAAGAAGCTTTCTGTTGTCCCTTTACTGTAAACTGTTCCTAAACACAACCACCTATGCAAAGGGAGGCGGCACCTTTTTCAAGACATAATCAGTAACACCTACCTGGCGCTTTCACAGTGAGCAATGTGTGAAAGGTTCTACCACTCTTGAGATATAGGGCAGCCATAAATTGACTTGCCTTATTGTGACGTTACAAATTTGCCAAAGTGTTTACAAGGTACAATGCATTTCACCAAGCTATACTGTACCATTTTATCAATATGCATTTCGACAGTATACATAAAAAGGATGCTAGATAGAGAAGGCAAACAACTATGATAAGGGTCCAGACCAAGAACAAAAGGAATGGAAAGCACAGCAAGGAAGTAGACAATAAAAATAATAAAAGGAGTAGAGTACGAAAGGATGTTAAAAAAACGGCCCATACTTCATAATAAAATAGGCAGGGATGTCCTGATGGGGGGCGTGAGGACCCAAATATTTTCAAAATTGCGATATAGTTAGTAAAAAGTAAGCCATGCTCCAAAGATCTTAGTCACAGTATTTTCCGTGAACAGTCTTTCTTACTAGCAGATATTGGTCCAATGGGAATAACGTCTGCTTCAACCTTCATCAGGGTCTACATTTCACACAGTTGTACAAATATCTCTCTTCTCCTGCCATATGTTGCTTGTTTATATAGCTAATAAGTATGGCAGACATCCACAAAGAAGTCTGCGACTGAAGTAAACAACTGATTACATGACACGAATAGAAGTACGAATAGTAAACTGAATATATGCCAGACTTAAGTATTTAGAGTGCACAGCTATCATTTAATAATCATAGACGATTAATACTTTATATAGCAAATTAAAATCCATAGCAAATGTAAGCCATTAAGCTCTTGCGCTCTCCCCCTCCCCCCTCTCTCTCTGAAAAGGAACGTGAGCATTTGCTCTCAAAAATGTCATTTACAATTAGGTTTGAATGCATCATTGATGGATGGTAAGGACAACTACTACGATACTAGTAACGACAAACAATGCTTCTAACTATATTTCTCAACTTTTAAAAAGGATATTATTCAGTTCTCTGGTACAAATGTTAAAGCAATACTACATTGGATATCATCCAGCGCACTGGCTATTATACAATATGGAAAAATAAAGCATTATTGCATTGCAATGACTTGTGGTATTGCAGAGGGTTCGTGTACTGGCCCCCTTTTTCCTCGAGTGTAACTGCTCTACTTTGTAGATCCGTGAGACATACATGGATCCAAAGCAAGTGCGTTAACTGATGATACCCATATTACTATTATATGAAGTAATGTAAGATCGCAAGAAGCTCCTAGTAAATGATAATTGAATGCCCTCTTAAGAGCAGTATAGGTAATGTACATGAATAATAGAGAAGGAATGGCTCTGATATTCAGATATTGACAGATACCGAGTCACTAGGGATTACTGAAGTTGAAACATTGATATGGGAAATACAATTATCATGATAAATCCTAACGATAAAGCTGGCAAGGACTTTCTGAAAGCTGAAGAATGCTCACCCAGTGATTCATGGCGAATGTGTGGTGAACATATAAGCAAATGAATGTTAGGGGAAAACATTCTTCAGCTGTTATTAAAGTTGTATAAATAGCATGAAGGTGAATTTCACGGTTGTCGTCAAACTCAAAAGGTACAGTGATTTATGAAAGTGTACAAAACAGAGCCAAATATAAGAATAATGTAACGATGGTTAAAGGAAATTTGGATACTGAACTTGGGAACAGTATGCAAATAATATGAAACTACAAGTTCAACGCAAGCATCTGCAACTTGTCAATAGTAGATACCATAAGTTCGTATTTCCCATCCTCTATCTTTTCATATTCATCAGCCATCAACACATGCCTCCTCCCATTGCTAACCATGACATTTGCTTCAAAATTGGAATGAAGTTGTGGTAAAACAATAAACGACCGGTCTTCCTCTGATTGTGCAAGCCATTTACCTGTCATTGTTCCATCAATTTTGACCTTGCTGCTACATTGAAACAACCAAAAACGATATGTATCTTCACCTTCCTCTTCCATGGAATCACCGTCATGGCTAGCATAGACAGGAATGATGTTGCCACGTTTAACGAATGATAATTTCTTCCCTCTCTTTCCACCTTTACTCCTGTGCTCTTCGGTAACATTTGTTGGAACACCATCTAACTCTTCTTGTGATTCAGTCACTGCAATACTACTGTTGCCATCCACTGAGACAGACTGGTTGACACACCAAATGGTCAAATATAACAAAATTGATATCATCTTTGACAGACATTACTTTCTCCAGCTGTGCGGGTCCCATTTGTGCTGGTGTTTTGAATGGAACATCTTCTGGCCAGCCTTTGACCAAAAATGTCTTTTGATAGTTCTTGTACGGCACAGGTGTTGGCATACCAGCGACTAAACCTTAAAGAGATAAGGGACAGTCATACAATGTATTAGCCAGATCTAAAAGGGGCCAACTGCCTTAACAATCGTCTTCATATCAATTTCATGCTAGGACTACAGGATATTGTAAAATCTTTAATCAACCCTGCAATGTTTTTAGAAAAATAGAGATGAAACGTTCTAGTGTTAACCTCTATTCATTTGTAGCTTCGGATACCCATTTACTATAGCTGTCTATATATCATATAGAAATTGCTAACAGATCTACTAAAACGACATCTGCTGTTATGAACTTATCCTTACTGTACTTCTTGTTAAGGAAGATGCGCACTTCAAGCTTTGTATACTGCTTTTTCACTGGAACATCTAGAGTATAATAGAAATTCATTTATCCTTAGTTCTAATAGTTGAAATACAATCCATGCCAGGAAGGAAAGAGTGAGTCCAACCACTGTTAAGAAATACAGAAAGGAGTGAGTCCAACCACTGTTAGGAAATACTTTTTTCCTTTTTCCTTTTTTTGTCTTTTTTCATTCTTTTCCTCTTTTTATTTTTATTGATTCTAACTATATGTAACTACCCTAAAGCAAGCAAGAAGTAACCAATGATTGAAACTAAATTTTTGCTAAGGGATTCAACCTACCAGTACTTATACCAATTCCCCAACCAAATACTTAGAAGTGTCAACTTCTGAAATACATAGAAAATATTTCACTTTTTCAACTTAGGGATTCAATTAATTTTTTCATGCTCATATATTCTCATTATAATATTTAGTTTACAGGTCCACATCTGCTTTTTGCTGCCAAAAAGACTTGACCTGGGTAAAATAAATTATCTTTGCATGTATGTATGTATGTATGTATGCATGCATGTGTAGAGCTTTAGAACACTGGGCTGCAGTTGCACTATTGCTAGGCCTCATCATGTGTACACCCAGCCTAACAATCCAAGAATTTACAGGATATGACCAGAAAGTTTTATCTATGCTACAATGATACTCTCATCTCAAACCTTGCTTGTGGGAAAGTTCTCTTATAGAAATATATACAAGTGAAGTAGAAAAATATCAGTTACACCCAAGAGCCCCTAAGCAAGAGAAAAACAATGTACAGAATTTTTGCAAAGTTTCACTAATGAATGGCTCATCAGTAAAACTCAGTAGAGCATGAATGAAGTAAAGATGCTAGTGTTCATCCACACAGCAAAAACAAACTGCAAGAAGAGTGAGGTGTGCATAATGCAGCTAGTAACATATACAACACCCAACAGCAAAAACAAAGTGCACAATCACATGGGATTGCTACAAGTCTTACTATCATCTGTAGATACAATCTGAAAACAGATTACTGCATACCAAACTGTTCACTTCCTTCCTCATTTCACCCTCGTTTCTTTTCTTCTTCTTCTTTTTCTCTTTCTCTCCCTTTCCTTTCAGGCCATAGTGCTCACATTCAACCAGCTTCACAACTTCAAACACTAATTTAGAACTTTGTTCATAATTATATTTCTAAAGTTTTCCATAATGCCTGAAACTTGCTACACTCATAAGTGATATGCAAATCTTTATAAACCTCCATACTCACTACAAAACTCAGAGAATCTTCTTTTTACAGCACTGTCAGACATAAGGAACCCTTCACCTTTCAATGTTGATGCTGTTACTAACTTGCCACTTGGCTTCATTGCCAAACAAAATCCAATGCACCCAAATTGCTCCATGTATTGCATCTGCAGATAAAAAGGGGAAACTATAAAATTCATAACAAACAGCTTCATTCATAGACACTTTCTTATTCATAGGTCTGTACCAAAACAAGTATGGCCTATGTGCTGAAAATAGTGGAGTAAGAGAGTTTGGCCCAGTGGCACTACAAAAGCACTCAAGGCCTGTTGCAATTCAGTAAGATTGGACTTCATCTTCATTTTCCCTCTAACTGTTACAACACAAATCCATCTTTACATTACCTCTGAGGGCCTCTTCTGGGCTTCAAGAGCTTGATGACCCTTGGGAGTAGTCCTAACACCAACCTACATTGGCTATACCCAATTCATGACTGTTTTTTGAAGGAATGGACTATTTAATCACAATAGCAATAATCACAATAATTCACCAACAGAATGTTAGACAAAAGGAACCTCTTTGATAACTCTCTGCATGCTGTAACTTGTGCATTTCTAGGCTTCACCTCCATTTATGTTCTAGAGGTCCACACTGGATTTTGCTTCTGCCTCCAATTTCTCCTTCTCCTCCACAGACAATCTCTCATACATCTCTTTTGCCTTTCTGCTCTTCTCTTCTTTTGGTACATCTTTCAGTTCTATAATAGTATTAAGTAGCATGGTATATTAAAGTGAAAATCACTTTCATACACAAGAGCATGCACCTCTATATTTACTTTTTAAACATAAATGCATCCCTTATGTAAAACATGGTACTTTCATTTATGGCAACTGTATTTGCGGCATTTTATTGCTTGTACTAGTATGTTAACTTTTCCAATTTGATTCCCATAGACATTGTTGCAATACTACCCTCTCCCAATACAATGCTGGAAGTCTATGCTTCAAAAATGCTTAGGTCCCTGCCAAGCATTGCCTCCACCATAATTAGCTAGGGGGCATTCTATCCAGCTATATATTGCACTGGTCAATACTTCCATAGTCACTTATCACTTTTCATTCCTATGTCTAAAAGCAATTTCTTATGGTTATTTATATATACTAGGCTCAGGAGAGTTTGTCATAAGACAAGTAGAGCAAAAGGAGCTGTAATGCAAACATGGCTATCAAATAATTTCAGTGTGATAGACATTAGCATGTATCTATTATAGGGCCCAGCATGATTGGGCCCAAATAAATAATTTCTAAAGTAAGCCTCTCAGAAGGACGTAAAATGCTGTTTTGAGATTGGTTTTTGCAAACATATTATTTCATAAGAGAGCAATTTTACTGATCTTTTAAGGAGAATGTATAGAAAATGTGCTACACATTCGTTTATATCCAGAACCCACTATAGTTGGGTCCAGGGAGAAATTTTCACAATTCAGGTGCTCAGCTGACAGGAAGTACTAAGTTTGGCTGGTTTTTCCATACATAGTTGATACACTCATTAGCAATAGCTTCTTTCACCTGTTCTACAAGCATTATGTAGCTTTCACCTTTTCAAAATTTACCTTGTTTTGACAATGTAGTTACCCATTCCTACCTGAAAGTTCTAAAGTTCCAACGGTTGGGAGTGTAATACTTCCCCCTTACACTCCCGGTTGCTTCTTTGTCCCTGGCAACAACTTCCTGATAAGATGGAATGGGTAAGCTGCTTGTGAGCAGAGACAGAGTGGAGTGGGTGCCTGCACCCAAAAACCGTATAAGCTCATACACTCTCGAACGTCAGAAAATGCCACTTTTCAAGCGAGGTGGAGGTTATCTTGATTGTTGGTCTCTAAGCAGAGAAGGAAGGTGATCCCAGAATCTACTCTAGTTGAAGTTTAAAGAATCAATGCGTGAATTGTAAAGGCTTAGTCTCATGGAGAGAGAAAGATGCAGAAAAGCAGCCAATAATTCTCGCTATGAAATATTCTCAGGGGGCCACAAAGCAACATTTTGATACTTCAGTGGGGTCTTACCCACCAGGCCCCCTGGCTACGAGCCTGCTTGGAGTCAACCTAACCCTTACCCTACCATAACCTGTTTCGTAATTAGTGGTGGGCCACATTCTTAACGTCTGCTCCTGCCAGGAATGCACCCTGGCCCCTAACTTTTAATCTTAGTAAGCGATTAGGCCCAACTTATTGAGACGATAAGATGAGGTGCCCTATTAGAGCCTACAGGATTTACATACCTCCTGTAAAAGCTCTACTCAGAAAAAGATTCCATGCACTCATTCTCCTACTACAGGGTGCTCTTTTAACACTTTTGTAACCACCAGAGTCCAACACAGCAGACGAGCATGGACTTTCCTTTCTCTTCCGATTGTTTATCCATGTTTTAAGCTTCCACAGTTCCAAATTTGTTCTAAGTGAAAGGCTTTCATACCTTTCAGCATGGATAGACATATTCGTGGAGCACAACCCATCCTTATATGCTTGCTCCATGAGATCCAACTGCTCCATTGTAAACTTAGCCACTGCCGCCATTATTGTAGTAGAGCCTGTTGAGAGAGGCTACTGGAAAACGGCACTTGACAGTACTCTGAGTACTTGTACTCAGCTCGATACAAGCAGGATTAATCAATGGATAAACCTCAATATGATCCACTGATTAGACGCGGTACGGGTGATAATTGATATATGAAGGTATAATTGACAAATCATTTAGTATATATAACACACCAAGAATCTGCAAAGCCACTTTAGAATAAGTAATTGATTCATGACATTGTAATTGAAACTCTATTTAGTATTGGAATGCACACCAAACATCTACACATGAAGCTATCACTGAATAAATCAAATCTGAGAATATACACACAGGTGCTTGTGCATTGTTAGAGACCCAACTATTCTCTATCTGATTTAGAGGAACTAAGCAATGAATAGTCCGAGTTTATAATAAGCATTCATTCATCGATAAGCAACTCACTCGGCAATCTATCACAAAAACTCTGTAAAATTAAACGTGCTTCGAATATATAAACCTAAAGTATGCCTACGCCCAGTGTCACTAACTGGCCAATCAAAAGCTAACTGACACTGGCTAACTGAAAAAAAATTGGATTATGCATAAAATCAAACTATAAATTACTGGTTAATCAATTTGCTAATTATTACTGCTCGCAAAACAGCACAGCACCAAGCCTACCCCAGCAGTGTAGCAGCCAGCGCAAATTCCCAATGCATGCCGCACAGGGGGCAGGTTTCCGCACACATCCCCCTCCTTGATCACGCGTGATCAAGCATGAGCTTTGTTTTGCAGTGCGCAATCCCTGCTGCGGCACGCGGTGGCCAAGCACTTCCTCCATCCGTTCTCTCAGACTCCTCATTCTTTTCTTCCATTTGTCTTTCGCTTTTCGCTTCCATTTCTCCCTTTTGATCTCCTATCTCTGACAATGCTTTTTTATCAACACTGACACCTTGAATTTCGAGAGGGTAAATTTTTTGGATAGGCCTATGCAAAACATGTGTCTTACCTTTACTAACGATACGGACTTCCACTCCTCTTATCTGACCATCCTTTCCAGTGCTTAACTGCTCAACCACTCCCATTTTCCATTGAATCCTTTTTGTATCGTCATCTTCCAAAAGCACGATATCTCCTTTGGCAACTACATTGGAGGGAAATTCTTTCATTCTGTGCTGTTCTCGTAGAGTTACTAAATAGTCTCTTTTCCATCTTTTCCAAAAGTGAATCAGCTTTCTCCTCAAAAATAAGACAGTTAAGGCCTTATCTAAATCTGACGACCAGGATTCTGAAAATGGCGAAAACCTTCTACCGTAAATGAGGTGAGATGGCGTGAGAACTTCCCCATCCTCATATTGGTAGGTCAAAGGTCTAGAATTCAAGGTACACTCAATCTCTGTCAATATTGTATGTAGCTCATCAAGGCTAAGCTTAGCGTTTCTCAACACCTTCCTCAGACACCCCTTTACACTTCTTACCATGCGTTCAAATAATCCACCAGCCCAAGGGCATCTTGGTAAATTAAATTGCCATTTAATTCTGCGACTCTCCATATATTCTGAAACACCCTGATCTGAAAATAGTAACTTCAAAAGCTTGTCTGTACTTTTAAATGTTTTTGCATTGTCTGAAACTATTAAACTAGGAGTGCCCCTCCTAGAACAAAAGCGCTTAAAGGCATTCAAAAATGAGCAAGCACTTAAATCTTCAGTTACTTCGAGGTGGATTGCTCTTGTTACACAGCATGAAATTAAAGCTATATACACTTTCTTAGTAGATTTCTTCTCACCTTTGCAATACAATGGCCCTGCAAAATCAACACCTATTCTACTAAAGGGTGGGGCTTCCTTCACCCTAAATTCTGGCAGGGGTGCAATCTTTGGTAGGCTGTATGGCTTCCCTTCTAACTTCCTACAAATGAAGCATTTTCTAATCACTCTTGTGACAAATTGTCTGCCTTTTGTTACCCAATATCTTGATCTGAGCTCTGCAAGGGTTGCATTTACCTTGCAGTGATGCACTTTCTCATGGCAATCAATCACAACCAATTCTGTAAACCTGTGGTTTTTGGGTAATAATATAGGGTTCTTTGCACTAGGGTCTAATTCTGAATATTCTAACCTTCCCTGACACACTAAAATCTCATTCTGCTCTATCACACATAGTTGCTCCTTATATTTTCTATAATCTGGATGGCTCTTTAAGGTCTTTTGAGCTGCCTTAATCCACTCTGTTTCAGCATTCTCTATCTCTTGAACACTCAATCTATCCTTGTTTACCTCTCTACCATTCACCTTCTCTTTCAAATTTCTAATGAATCTCTTCACATATGCTGTTACCCTTAAGAGTTTATCCAACTTGCTAAATCTGTTGATATCAACTACCTGACTTAGGCCTGTTAATTCTTCTGTGACAGTCATTGCAATTGCTGTTTTCTTTCTTTCCTCACTCACTTCAACTGATTCCCTTACCTGGAAATTTGTAGGCCAACATTCCCTATCACCTGATAGCCATTTAGGGCCTTCCCACCAAAGCTTACTGTCTTTCAGCTCACTAGCTGGAGCCCCCCTAGATCCTAGGTCAGCAGGATTCTCATTTCCAGATACATGCCCCCACTGGCTCTTAGTACTTGACTTCAATATTTCCTCCACTCTATGGTGCACAAATGTCTTCCAGTCACCTCTATTGTGTAACCAATACAACACTGTCATGCTATCAGACCAATACCTGACCTCATCCACTACAGTTTGCTTACTTAGGGCATTCAAAACAGTTGTAATTAAAGTTGTCAAAATTTTTGCTGCCATTAACTCTAGTCTTGGAATGGACAACACTTTCAAGGGAGCAATTCTAGTTTTTGAACATAACAACCTACTGTGGATACTATCTGCTGTCTCAATTACCAGGTACACTGCAGCACAATAGGCCGTCTTGCTTGCATCCCCAAAACCATGAAGGCTTACCCTGACAACCTGGCCCTCTACCCTTGGGAGAATGCATCTAGGGGCTTCAATAACTCTGGCTTTCTTTAATTCATCAATCCACCTTTCCCACCTAGCTACCTGCTCTGGGTTCAAAGAACTATCCCAATCCAGCTTACTGAGGCACAATTCCTGGAAAAGAACTCTGGGTGATACAGATAAAGGACTTATCAATCCAAGTGGGTCATACACTGTAGCAAGGCCACTGAGAATCCCTCTCTTAGTGGGTGCAACTAAGCTTGCATCTTCTGCTATCTTACCTATATTAAATTCTAGCTTGTCACATCTGCTATCCCACATTAATCCTAAAACCTTGCTCTTATTGTCTTCTAACTTAAAGGATTTTACCTCAGAACTTTCAGATACTTTAACCTCACCTTCACTTCTCTTAATTTGCTCAGCTAATAAGTTATCATTTGTCTTCCATTTACGGAGCTTAAATCCACCATTACTCATTCTACCTTTTGCATTCTCATACAACAAATAAGCTGTTTCACTATCTCTACAAGAAGTGACTAAATCATCTACAAAGAATGAGTTGATCAAACATTCAACAAACTTGGGGTCAACATCCTTATACTGATTAATATGGTGACGAATAACTGCATTCAATAGGAAGGGGGAGGAGTTTACCCCAAAAACTACCCGATTAAATCTGTAAACAACTATATCTGGCTTCTTAGCATGAATGTCTCTGACCCATAAAAATCGCAAACAATCCCTATCTTCTGCATGCACCTTGATGTTAAGGAAGGCCTTTTCTATATCACCTACCAATACAACTGGTTGCTCCCTGAATCTTATAAGTATGTCAAACATCAGGGGTGTTAGGGGTGGCCCTACATGTAAGCAATCATTAAGTGAGGTATTTGTACTCCTGTCTTTACATGATGCATCATATACTATGCGGACTTTGGTGGTCTCTGCATTCTCACGTACAACTGGCTGGTGTGGCAAATATGAAACTTTGCTTACCTGCAAATCTCCTGGGACTTTTTCAATGATGCCATCTTTTAACTGGTCATGGATAATGCTGTCATACTGCTTTAACACTTCAGGTGTTCTGTGTAACTTTTTCAGTTGACTCTTAAGCCTCACCATTGCATTACCATAATTTGATGGTACAGGTTCATGTCCAGTTTTCCATGGCAGGCCTACTGAGTAACACTGTCCATCAAAAGAAATATTATCAATTACTTTCTGATGAATATCATTATCAATTCTCACCCCAACAGTTTCTAGGTCCCATAGCCTATTTAGATTTTTATTCACATCAAGAATTTCCTCTCTTCCAGCAGGTGTGGGCTCAATGACAAGAGAAACTAATGCATCAGAATTAAAACATACACTCTTACT
>OLMO02000325.1:458636-468989 GCA_900291935.2 Cassiopea xamachana
TATAGCATTGTATGGTATAGCAATATTTAGTATAGCATAGTATAGTATACTTTAGATACTATCAAGCAATATAATATATAGAATATAGTATAGCATAGTATATTATAGTATAGTATGATATATATATATATATATATATAGTATAGCATAGTATATTATAGTATAGTATAGCATAGTATAGTCTAAAATTTAAAACTGTTGAGTATATGTTGACATTTGGGTTATTTATGTATGGGATTATTCAATTTGTACACATGGATCATAACGGTGGACATTTGACCCCCTCTCCCTTGTATGAATATGTATGCAATTTAGCTTGAACATCCCTTTTATATACATAGCAAAATGATCAAAACAAATAATAAAAATATGGAAACACAATAATAGCACAGTAGAAAGACTTTCATTATATATTTGAAACATCATTCACTTAAGTGCCCTTGCAATTTCCACTAGTGGATGTAGGAAAATATGACATCTTGCAATTGAAAAATACACAATGAAGGATACAGCAATTACATTCCTTATTTTGCATACATAATTCAATGTTCCAACCCCCTCCCCCCATAAGCAAACATATGCTTTTGCTTTTTACCCTCTCCCTCCTATGTCCATATGTACTAATTAAACATCCCCTACTAATTGAACAGCCCCTATGTATATCAATGTGTATTTATTAGAATCTATTCTTACACAAGTGTGGAATATAATAAATTAAATAAAAATTTTCAAAGTCTCCTTTTATCTGGACCCAAAAATCAATGTTGAATTTGATTTTCTGTGTAAAATGCCCGTAAGATGTCCACACAAAGAAATGACAACACTCTGTCTTTGTTGCAGCCATCTGAATTTGAAACTGTGTGTAGTATCTATCGGCTTTATTCAATGACAGATTACCATCAATTTGTTTCAAATAAGGCAATTTTACATTTGGATCATAGGGTGTTGTGTGTCGAATTGAAAAGGGGCATTTGACTTCTATGCACGCCTTCCCACAGCAATCACATGAAACAATTGAATCAGGGCTTCCACCAACAAAGGGAATGTCTTCACATAAGAACAACCCACATGATGTTATTTTTACATTCTTATGGTGCTTAGAAGATCTTCCTTAAATGATTCTATTGCAGTTGACTCCATTGCTCTTCCATACTTTAGAGCAGGCAATTGATTGTTAATTTCTCTGGACCCAGCAACTTTGGAGAAGATTGTATTCAAAGAGTCTCTTTTAGAATCATCTTTTCTCAAACTTGCCGTACAAGTTTTGACATCATGTCCCTTAGATCCAGAGATGACATGCTTCCTAAAGGAATGCCAATTTTGGTTGTCTGTCCTCTTATCAACAACTCTTGCATTTATGTCTTCAACATTTATCATTTTTATATGATTCAAGAAGTCAACTCCATTGGCAGATAGTAAGAAATGTGTCTCCATAGAAATAACTTTGACATTTTGCACTTCTGTAGTTGGTAACTCTGGCTTTGGGAGTGCTGTTACTCTGTGCTCAAAGAACTTTGTATGTTCCCTTTTCCACATTTTTGACAACCTTTTGACGGGAAAAGGCATTGAATTTTTGGGACCAATGCGCATCTGCTCTAACTGTCTTCTCTCTTTTCATGCTGTTGGCAATGTACAGAGAGAAACTGATATTTTACACTTATTTGCAGTGTTTACTACAAGAAATTGATTACTGTTTCAAGGGATTTTGCCATGTCCTGCAAGTTAAGTCTATAATCAACGTGCTCCAATGGGTCAAAATTCCTTTTAGGGGAGCAATTTAATTCTTTCTTTCTAGTGCTACCACCTAAGCTGCTTCTCTTTAGCTTTAGGTCCTTTATTTTCATTGGCTTTACTACTTTGTTACTAGATAGCCATTGACATGGCTTTGAGGTGCATGAAGGATTATTGAGGCCCATTCTGCTGACAGCTTCAATCCTAAAAAGAGCTGCCACAACATGATTACATGTTTGAGAAAGCCCAGCCATGCATGAGCAATGTGTTGAGACAACATTGCCATCAAGTTTTGCCAAACAGATCCATAGTTTATGTGGGGTATCATTGATCCGTTGTGATGGTCTACAAGTACCCTTGAGAAAACAGAACTCACTATCATCAGCAATAGGATGAGAATTTAATGGAGATAGCCAACCCTGCGAGTAGTAACTGTAGCCTTTTGACTGCTTACAGTTGGCGATATCATTCCTTGTGAGTTCATTTGGATGATTTGCTAGAAAATTATATATATCTGGATAGAGAGTAACAGGCCAAAATACCGTTCCATCCTCTTCATTCACCCAGCCACTTGTAATTCCGAATGGGTCAAGCAAAATCTTGCACCCGGCTTTACGTTTGGCTTCGTATTCTGTGGCAATCTGGCGCTCAACCTCTCTTTATGGTAGGAACTCCGTTTTCAATAGCAATGAATACTCTTGCGACTAACTCTTCCTTTTTACCATTTGTCGTTAATCCATGAAAACATAAGATCTTTTTCAACTCATCAACTTTCATTCTAGACAATTTGATAAGTCGGCATCCATTGTTTGGTTTAGGCCCAGACGGTGCCAGTTAGTATACGTTGATAAATTGTCGCTTGCGAGCTAAGTACTTATACAAGCTTTCACAAAGCTGTTCCAAAGTCCACTGGCCACCATAATGTTGATAAATCCGAGATAAAAATGCAACAATCAGCTACTTGCATAAAAAGTATCAGCCACAATGGTTTACCACGAAAAGTTTAGATAAAACACCTCAAAATAATGAGTGTTACTAATTCAGAGCCATAGTGCTGGCAGACATTGGAGAGTATGATGGCAATAAAGACAGAGTTTGAGTATTATTGATTTTCTTTTGTTTTAAACAACTTTAAAATATCTTCATTTATTTTCTCTAAATAGCCCGTTTGTTGCTGCAAGCTGAAGAGCTGCTGTTGCACTACTATTTGCTGCTGCTCATATCTTGAAAGTCTCTCTTGAAAACTTTTACTTTCTCTCTCTTTTAACTCCAGCTTTTTCTCCTTCAAGCTCAATGCCCTCTCTCTTAATAAAAGTTCTCTCTGCTTCAACTCAAGTTCTCTCTCCGCTCTTCTTTCCTCTATACAAACTTCTCTCCTTTTCAAATCTACTTGGTTTTCCCTTACTCTCATGTCCACTTCTCTTTTCTCTCTCAAATAGCCTACATACTAACTTGTATCTCCACCCTTTCTTTTTCTACATCCTTCCTTTGCCCCGCTCTCTGATAATCTTTCCATCCCCTCCTCCTCACAGCCTCTGCAAATTCTTTCTCCTTGCCTATCTCTTATTGCTTTTCTGCACAGCTAGCCTCCTTTTGTTCTTCTGAAGAGTTAATTTTTTCTATGATCTCCTCCAGAGCCTGTTCAAGCTCAGAAGGCTCATTTGGTGCAATCCCACTTGCTCTCAACTCCTCTCTTGTCTTTTTCTTGCAGGCTTTTTCCAGCTTTACAAACCTATCTCTTACTGCCCTCTGATCTACAATAAACTTCGGCTGATCAACTTTGGTTAAAGTATCAGTTATACGGTCCCAACATCTCCCCCTCTCTCTGGACCCATGCTTAAAATTACATGGCTCTTCTGTCCGTATCTCCCTGCACAGCATAATATCATGCTCCTCAGTCCAAGTCATCTTTGGCCTAGTCAAAAAATGATGTACAAGTTTTCTCATAAAATAAGAGACAACTAGTAACCAGTCTGAGACCATACATGAAGACAAGGTAAAGAAGACTTATGCTTTTTGAAAAACTCTAAATATCATACATAGTTTTAATATAACTAACACGTTGTTCAGAGTAATCATCTCTAGATATCATTTTTGATTTGAAATAAGCAGAACCCACTTGGGTATCAATATTTGAGTGCAAGTAAAATATCATTGGTATTAAACGATTGTATTGTGAGAAGTCACTGTTCCATGCATAACTTAGAATTACAATAATACTGAGATGTAGATGCTACAACGATGTGTAATGCTAGATTAAAACAATTCATGATACTTAAAAGAGGGTGCACAACTAAACTAGGGTGCAAGATTCTACTACTGAGTGGCTTCTGCAAATACAAAATGAATCCAGGAACAATGAGTTTTAGATAGCTAAGGACTAAAATACAGTAAAATGTTGTCTGTGAAGATATTTCTTTAAGGCTCCCTGTCTCATTTGTCTGTACTCTATTGGTAGTATACTCCAACATACAACAGTTTTTGGAAAACAATTATTGCAAATATCTAGTGATGAATTGTCTCCAGCTATCATACTGCATTGATATCAGTAAACTGGGAAACGTATGCCATTTAGCTGTATGCTTCAAAGCTCTGTCCTTGTGATAAAAATTCACTGTATCAACAAATTGTAGAGTAAATACAAATGTGAGAGTTCTTTTGTGCGATTCAGCAAACGTCTTATTGGATGTTGCCATTCTAATCCTAGGCCAGTAAAAGTCGAAGATAGCTGAAAAGACAATTTCGTTCAAATTATCACCTATTTTCTATATAGATTAACAGCTTACTTGAGAACGACGGCTTTGCAATCATACCTATAGCAATTTACTATAGACATATATCTCAAATCTTACCTTTTAAATCTGCGTTTCGATCGTGACTTGAAAATCAGTCGATCCTTGTCGTGGAAATGTCCAAGACGGCTCAATCATAGAGATATCCCCAATACTGCCCTGGGTTCCAGACTTCTGTGAGCTGTCTTGAGTCCCCGCGTCGCAAATTGTAAACTGACTATTTAGGCAGAAAGAACCCTTGACTTCAGTGAACTTTTAGGCAGAAACGCTAGTAAAATGAACCAAAATGAACCCTGGCCCTTAAAATGCACTTACCAAAATATTAAATTTCCAACAAGCTGCCCCCTCAAATAACTTCTATTAGGTCAGTGTACAACAATTAGTGAAAATGTCTCAGTTACCTATAAATTAAAGCAACCAGTAAATGGAAACACTCTTTTTACACTTACTTGTGTACTCCTGAGAAGACATATTACTACCTTGCTAAGCCCTTATACCCAGCAGGACTTCATGGGCCACCTCAGATAACCCCTATTCGTTTGTGTTATGGGCTTAGTTTTTAATTAGTATCTAAACAACTTAAGGGGGTACTTCACACTTTGAAAAGTGATTTTGGCAAAACTTTTGGAATATGGGATTTTTGCTGCCAAGTAGTGGCCCAGCATTCAACATAATGTTCCTGAAGTTAAAATTGAAGTAACATTTAAATCTAAGGTAAAATGTTGAATACAATCAACACACACTAAGTTGTGTTTCCTTAGCAACCTCTATTTTTTGGTTGCTCGGATGATATTTAGCATTTCTTTAGGGGATAATCATTGCCAATGACCCTACCCTCACCTGTTTGCCCTATGGTAAAAACGTCTTCATTTTTGGATTCCCTGTTGCATAGTCATATCAAAACGAGTTACAGTAAAGAGGAGAGTTCCCAACTCGTGTGACTGCTGTGTGTGTTTTTGATTTTTCGTACTTATTGTTGAGCCTACAGCAAGAAAGTGTTATCATGCCTCCAAGTAAAGCAAGGGCAACTTCTAGGAAAATATCAAAGAAGAGAAAAGGCTTTAAAGGAATTCAATACCAGCAACTTAAGTTTGATGAATCTGCCTTTGGTGGTGGCCTATTATTACGTGCAGGTGTTTATCAACGAAGATGAAAATTGATCAAATCCAGAGGTACTATGGTCAAGCAATCATGCAGAATGTGGGAAATCTAACTGGAATGCAGACTGCTATTTGGGCAATACTCTACCACTCAGTGAAACCTGCAATGCCAGTATCTCTGGAAAGTCAACATAGCTTCTGCCCTAAAGGGAGAGGCTCTTGGTGCAAATTCAAGTTGGATTTGGTTACAAAAAAGAAGACATACATTGAAATTGGCAGGCTTTCTTCAGTTTTCTTTGATCCTCTTAAACCAATATTTTATAGATTAGCCTCTAGAGTGTTACTACAAAAGTGTCAAAGGGGCTTGACCCAAAATCAAAATGAGAGTTTCAACAACCTCATATGGAAGAGATGCCCCAAAATAATGTGTTTGGGGAAAGAAAGGATAGTATATGCAGTATCTGAAGCAGTTTGTACATACAACACTGGAGCCGGAGCAAAAGCCTTTATCGTCAAGGCTACTGGGATTGAAAGCATTGGAAGTAATTTAATTAGTTTTTTGAGGAAGAGAGACAAAGATCGACTTGCATCTACAGCACAGAAAGTATCAGACAAGTACAAGTCTTGGAGATTCAACAGAAGGAAGGATGGAAATGTTGAGGCAAAAGAAGTAGCAAAACACTGAGGCAGGAGGGTTTGACTGTACAGGAGAGAAAAGCCAGATCATGAGAGGTATCAAAAGAAGAGGATCAGCAATTCAGCAGGAGAAAAAGAAAAAGTTAAGGTTACAAGCTGCAGAAAAGGACAGTGAATGGTTTCACATTGTTGGACAAAAACAAGAAGACATGGTGGAAATATCAAGACCAACGCCAGTTAAATTCATTCTACCATTTAACTTATATAAGTAAATAATGCTTGGAGTGTAGTTGGACAGCAGTTTCATTCCATCAGGTATCTTTTATCCACTTTGTATTGATATTAAGTAAAATTAACTTTAAAGGTAATTTTCTCAAAACTTAGTTTTTGCTACCCTTTGAGACTGGGGAAATTATAGAAAATCCATGAGTCAAAACAAAGAGATGAAACTTTCAGGGTAGGTTGATAATAAATCAGTGTATGTTTTGAATGGGAAAAAGTTGCAAAAATTTCAAAATGGTAGATGTTACCATGGAAACAATAATTTTCCTAGATTTCCCCTGACTGAATTATGATACAAAAATTTTACCAATACAAATCACTGATAAGCTTGCCAGCAAACTACCCTAAAAATTTCAGGAAATTATGTGCTACACATTCTGACATATTCTTGCGCCAGTGAAAAAGAGGTGTCCCATCAGTGCATGCATAAATTAGCATAATTAATTTTAATTGTCATCAAATTTTTAGAATCACAAGATTATACCTTACAGTACTTCGTTGGTACGTTTTAGCTTGATATTTTAACTCTGACAACTTTTATGGGAGTTTGAATATGAATCAAAGATTTTTTAGAAAAGTGTGAAGTACCCCCTAAACTACTTTGACACTATAATACCAAATTTGAGACAATATTTACAACAAATACACATCCACTGCAATCCATAACACTTGATCCCACTAGCTTCGAGTTGTCATATTCCTAAGCACCCTTTACCTCATATATTACCCCTTACAAGTAAACATATATTCTAATGCTAAAACTTTTAACTGCTACACTGCAAATATTCTGAATATTGGAAATTAAATGATCATGACACAGATCATATTTAGTCAATTTAATAGTGTGTAATATATATTATGACCAAGGAATTCTTCCATCCCCCCACCAAAACAAACTCCAATTGCAGTTAGCTTTTGGCAAAAGTAACCATTCTAGGCAAAAATAACCCCAGACTTAAGTTAGCGTTTAGGTAATAAAAGCTTTTACAATGCCCCCAAACAGAGCTTCTACCCTTTGACATTTTATTGCAAACTTCAGGAAGGAACGTCATTCCTAGGAAGTCAGACAGAAAGTAAAAATGAAACCAGTAAAAATGCTAGGATGAACTCAAAAATAAGGGAAGAAAAGACACTTCCTTTGCAAAGAGACTTTCAAGGCATCCTGGTCATATTGTAGCAGAACAGGCAAAACTGTTTTCATGGTGCATAATGAGAGGCCAAGCGTTCTAAATACAACATAAGTTCCACTTACCTTCCCTCGTGTTAGTGATTGCAATAAGCAATAATATCAAGAATTTTAGGCCTAAATATACCAAGAAATCATAACTGCATTTGGCACCATGAAATCAGGGAAGGCATAGACTCAATACCGCAATGTATAGCTAACTGGGATACTCCTGATGAAGAAAGACAAAAATTCAAAATAGCAACAAGTCAAGAGGTCGCCAGTTGAACTTTCTACAACAGCACGGCAGTAAAGTAGGGAAAAAATAAATAATGCAACTCCTGCCATGCAGAGCAAAGAAAGAAGTCAAAATCACTTATGTTTCCTTGATCTGGTTCTTTACTATCAAAAACAAAGTGTCTGGGGTTCCTAACTTCCATTCGAAGGGAGAAAAAATACTGTACAAAGCACGTAGGCAAACAACTCCAGGAGGCATAAAAAGTCTAGGCTATGACAAATGGACAGCCTATAACTGTTAGTTATTATGAAAGAAGATACCTTTAAAATCACAATACCAGCAACAGCAATAGCTCTTCAAAGAAAAACTCAAAGACAAACAGAATTGGCAGCAGCACTGTGGCAGTGTCTGTCCTCCACAGCGAAACAAAAGTACCGCGTTTTGAAGAGTAAACAAATGCAGATGCCATACTTGTAGAGGATATGAGCCAGCACCTCTTGCAGCTGCCAGTAAATTCTCTCTTAGAAACAATGATCACAAACCTACACTGGGCTATACGGTTTCACATTTCCTTCCTTCCTTTAGTGACCCTTGTAGCCTAGCTTAGATTTGTGATCATTTGTTCACAATCATTTTTTCGCAAATTTTATTAATAACTGTGCTTTGCAATCTAACCACACCCCTCAGGGCATCACATGGTCCCTCACAGCAACATAAGATGTTATTAATCCATGCAGGCAGGTGGAGGGAAGTTCTTGTTTTCCAAGGCAAATTTGCAGAATATGTTTGCATTGAGTGGGCATTTACAATAGCTAGTGTCTAATGTCGTCTTTACTGTATATAGAGCACATAAAGGAAATAACGTCTTAGGAGTATGTTAAGTGCCTGCCTGCCCGCCTGCCACGTAACATAAATTGGCCTTTACCAGGATCAACATGAAACAGGAAGGCAAGCCAGGAAAAGGAGATAGTTGCATATAAAGGTGTATTTGTTAATACTCTAGGGAGATATAACGCTCCATGAAAGCAGGAAAGGCAGTACTGCTATGATTGTGAACTGGTTGCATCTGCTGTCACTTTCAAGTTATCCATGGAAGAAAGTGACATGGACACTACCATTTCAACATCCATTCGACTTCTCTAACAACCGGAAATAAAGCCAGAATTTGAATTCATGAAGGCAGTTGGTCCCAGACGTGTCTCTGTGCCAAAAAGGGCAGAATGGAATTATAAGATACTGAAACCTCAAAGTGGTCATGGTCCTTTGTATCTCCGCTGCTTCTCTTTTTGATATTCCATTGTCATATGGTCTATGCAGTAAAGTGGCTGAAGGTACAAATGACATTACAGATAATGATGACTGGTCTTTGAAAGCTGTTTTTGAGAAGATAGAACAAATCCTCACTCTTCTCACCTATCCAATAACAACTGAAATGATAACGTCTGTACTCTTGGTTGCTAAGGTACTTCAGATTCAGCTGGTGGTACCAGAGCACCAGAAAATGTCAAGGTGCCAAAATCTGGTTCAAAAGAGCAATGTCCAATGTGCTCCTGCTGGTTTCCCTAATACTTGTTGGGGAGACGAGATTGATTTGTTCAAAAACGGTTTGTGCTCAAAGTGTTACATCGTAAATGCATGCGCACAAGCGGCTTTTTTGGTAGGTGACGTAATGCTACTTACAATGGATTGTAAAAAGGTCAAACGGAATGATGGGAGACCAGCAGTGCAAAATCTAGTTTATGTTTGCGTACCTACATTGCTGATGTGTGCGTACTAAAGTATCAGTTGAGGTAATGGAGTTCAAGATGCATAGGGGAAGGTGGGGCAAGTTGTCAGAGGGGCATGTGACAAAACCCTTACTAATCAATTTGAACATTACTTGTTCTGAAAGTACTTCATATAAGCTTTCATTTGATACCATGTGCGACCTTATACTGCTTTCTCACGTCAAGATACTGGAACGCTCTTGAATTCGTAACTTCGAAGACGATTTTAAGATTTACGAAAAAAGGTATGCCTATTATTGTGTTATGTATTTGAGTAACATTTTTGTTTCAACTTGTGGGAATATTAGTTTGTTGTACGCACAGCTATGTTCAATGAGAAGGCTAACGTCAATAACAATAAAAATTGGCCTAACATGGACTCCACTCCAGTGGGGCAAGTTGTCCCAAACTTGAAGCTTACTTTTGTTATGTAGTTTTTGAAAACAACTGCTGAGAGTAATATTGTGACTAAGTCATCTATTAATGATTAAATAATATATATATATATATATATATATATATACATACTTGATACTATAGGTAGTTACTAAAACTTAAATACTATAGAGAAGGCGGACGCAAAGAAATAGACAGATCTTTGGCACACTGAGGCCTTTCGAACCTACGTTCTCATCAGAGTGTG